>OX578279.1:71825884-71892930 GCA_951217055.1 Gerris lacustris | reverse complement strand
AAACATTCACCAATGTTACCGAACAGCATTCGATGTCTCGTAGTCGGCTCTTCGGGTTTTGGCAAAACTCACCTTACTTTGGGACTATTGTATCATCCGGCAGGATTGCGATTTGAAAACGTATACGTGTTTTCAAAGTCTTTGTTTCAACCGAAGTATAAAATGTTACAACAAGTAATGGATTCGGTCCCCGAATGTGGATACTATACCTTTTCCGACAGCAGTGAACTTATTTCACCTCAGGACGTTAAGGAACATTCTGTGATGATTTTTGACGACATAGCTTGTGAAAAACAAGATAAAATATTGGAATTTTTTTCCATGGGTCGGCACAGAAATGTCGACTGTTTTTACCTGTGTCAAACATACTCTAAAATACCGAAACAATTGTTGAGGGACAATGCTAACATGTGTGTAATATTTCCTCAGGACAAGTTGAATTTAAAACATATTTATGACGATCATATTTACGACTTGGACTTTAATGAATTTACTAACATGTGTAAATACGCGTGGGGTGGGCACAAGCGCCATTCGTTTCTCACTTTATGTAAAGATTAACGGATAAGGGAAGATTCAGGCGAAATTTAGATCAATATATAATACCCGGCGGTAGTGGGGAATCATCTTAGTTGCGTCATGGATTCTGACAGCGTCACAATCAAAAGAAAGGTGGCCGAACTAGCCGAAATTGTGCGGCAAAAATTTAAAACATTGAAAAAAGACTTGGCGGAACAGCAGGAGGCCAACGGAACGACAAGTGAGACATAACCGAGCGATGGAGAGTAGTAAACAGGGTAAGGGGATGTTTCTTGGCACCTTATGGACCCGTATCAACATGGCAGAGGATTGTTTCTCGCTCCCTATAGAGTGGGATCGTCAGTGCACAAGGCTAAACATCGCAAGTCTCAAAAAAACTGATATCGCTCCTGCCCGCGGGAGCCATGAGTAATTACGACATCGACAACTACGCGGGCATTTTAAAAATCCCACACTTTCGAGGTGTGTACATGAGGGACGCATTACCGGTGAAAAGAAAGAAGATCGAATGTTTTATTTACAACTTGGATTCATCGTCTAACCCGGGGACTCATTGGTGTTGCATCATCGTAAATAATCATGTTGCCCTGGTATTTGACAGCTATGGTTTACCCCCACCTCCGAGTGTAATGTCTTATCTTACTGACTGTTACGTATTTTTCAATTCGGAACAGATTCAGTTTGACGGCGAGCTTTGTGGACAGCTCTGTCTGATTTTTCTATATATTATGATGCCTCATATCGACGAGCATCAGACATGAACCACACCTTCACCCTGACAGGCTCCTCGCCGGAACTCTCGTCTGACGTCTTTCCTCCGATCGCGTTGGAGAACGATGAGTATTCAATAGCTCTCGTCAGTTTTGTAGGATTCAATTCCTTTCCAAATGTTGTCGAAAATGTAAACAACTTGCTACATTTTTATGACTTTGATAATACGTTGAAAGTTATATCTTTCCCCACCGGAGCCTACGAACTGGACGGCCTAAATAAGTATTTAAATCGGAAGCTAGACAAACAGTATTCTATAACTCTTATCGGTAATCTCAACACTCTAAAGACCGAGATAAAAACTAATGTAAGAATTACGTTTTCTCTACCGAATTCGATCGGTCCTTTGCTCGGATTCGATTATGATCCAAATCCAGAGGCCGGAAAATGGCGGATAGAATCGGACCGTATCGTGGATATATCACCCGTTATGAACGTACAAGTCGAATGTAACATAGCCGAGGGAGGTTATAGTAACCTATTGCGAGAGGATCATTCGAGCGTCAGAACACATATTATTTATTCTTTTGTTCCCCGAGTACCACCGGGGTATAAATTGATTGAGGTACCCCCTAAACCGATTTATTACCCCGTCAACACTCGAAGGATTGACAACATCAGGCTGCGCTTGCTGGATCAGAAAAACAAATTATTGGACTTTAGAGGAGAAACGGTTACAGTAGTATTACACTTGACCGAGAAAAATGGGACTGGATTTTAGCGCATATAAGCGACGCAGAGGAGTTCGTCACACCATTCGCGGTAGCGGTATCGTTCAATACATACCCAACAGGTACGTGGACTTGTTAAGGCGGAAAGGATACGAGGTGCGATCGCTATGGATGTTCTAAATAAAATCGATATAAGACAATTTCGTGAAATTTACGACAGTATACTGTTGAGTGATCCGCGTGCTTTGTTGTTTTTAGAGGCCAACAGAGCGTTAAACAAACTCATATACAAATGCGAAAATGTCGGAAAGCCGGTGTATAATAAAAATGGATGTCATTACGAGGCTTGTTCAAGGTCGCGAGATGAGTTCAGTGACGGTCCCGATACGTGCATGTGTTGTCACATCGGTATGGCTCAATACGAATTCAAGGAAAAACTACAGCAGTTGAAAATGGACCGAAAAATAATTATAAATGACGAGGACAGCTACTACTAGGCTTCAGTCTCTCTAGACACTCGATCGATGATGGGTGAATTATTGGATATTGCTCAACCTCCTTCTTTTCAAGAGGAAGTGACCCGGTACCAGTGGCACACATTCAAGCCTTTTATCACGACAGGCGAGTATGGAAACAATGATGTTATACGAATCGCCGCCAATTCACAGGATATGCAGAGTCACCCCGAAAAAAGTTATATCGTCGCAGAAGTATCCATTACCTCGACTTTAAAAGGACAACCGGCGCAAGTAGCAACGCAACTAGTCAACAATGCGGTTGCCCACTTGTTCAGTGAAATCCGTTATGAATTGAACGGGATCGAAGTAGATTCTGTGCGTCATTTAGGTATTGCTACTACTCTAAAAGCTCTCGTTTCGCTCGATCCTGTACACGCAAAAGCGTTGGGAAACGCTTGCTGGCTGTCAAAACCCGACTTGACTTTTCCGGTGAACGGGAAATTTACCTTTATGGTACCTCTCAAACATTTACTCGGATTCGCCGATGATTATAAACGACTCATTATAAACATGAAACAGGAGTTGATATTAGCCAGGGCCCAGAGCGATAATGACGCGTTTTTCCGAAAGGAAGAGGAAACCGACGCTACGTTTTCCATGAAGTTAATTGACGTTAGCTGGATGATGCCTGTCGTCGAGCTGAACGATCGCGCTCGATTAGACATTTTGAAAATACTCGAAAGGGACCGGCCGATTACATTGGCTTTTCGAAGCTGGGAATGTCTACACTATCCTCAACTTCCTGTGAGCGACCGACAATCTTGGTCGGTAAAACTTTCGAGCAATTTGGAAAAACCCCGATTCATAATTCTGGCCTTTCAAACCGACAGAAGAGATAAAATGCACAAGTCTTCGAGTCTTTTCGACCATTGCAAACTCCGTAACATCAAATTGTATTTAAACGGAGATAGCTTTCCTTACGAAGATTTGAACCTCGATTTCGACAACAACAGATACGCTCTTCTGTACGAAATGTATACTCAATTTCAAGTTTCATATTATCACAAGGATAATGCAGAACCACTGTTAAACTTGGAAGAGTTTAAGAAATTGGCACCGATAGTAGTGATCGACTGCAGTAAGCAGAGAGATGCGATAAAATCGTCTGGGGTCGACGTACGCTTAGAGTTTTCGGCGAGAGAGAATTTTCCCGCAAACACAAGCGCCTACTGTTTAATTCTACACGACCGACTCATACAGTACACGCCCTCCGACGGAATGATCCATCGATTGGTATAAAATAATCAGAGACGTAGAGCTAGGCAATAAGCTTATGTCAAGTGTTTATTCAATGTAATTTTTTAACATACTTATTATATTTTATTGTAAAAATATATGTAATTATTAATGAAAATAAATATAATGTTTTATATTTTGTTCTCTTTTTTATGGCTTATCTATTTCCTTTATTCTAAAATTAGATAACAACAACATAGTCTATACAAGAAGGAATTTAAAAAACTAAGTGAGTTATCTTTTACTATAAAAAATACTATTACTGTTATCAGCTAAAATATGCTGTACAAACGAAAAGAATTTCTTGCGTGGGCTTTTACACATCATTGGTATGATTGTGTGGGCGGACTACGAGGAGATAGTAAGTTCGAATACGAGAGGAACCTTATTCATTTTTCTATTTATAATTACAGTCTCTTAACAAGGGGCGTTTTGCAAACATGTCGACGTTTCGCAGACAGCCGTCGGCTTCTTCGAGATACCTCGTCCACCGCTACAGGTGACGCCCCGCGTCCGGCGGTATCGGACATACCCCCTCCACCGCTATAGGTGACGCCCCACGTCCGGCTAAACAAACAGAGCCCCGATTCGAGAAAGGGGGCCGAAACAATTTTTTAGAATTATTTAAAAAAATATTATTCATGACCATGCGATCCGCGTCACTCGCCCAGCGTCTAACGAGGGGTGGCGGGGACCGGATTCAAGTGGGGAGTGAGGAGGTTTTTTTTTTTTTTACAACAAACAGAGCCCCGATTCGACAAAGGGGGGACCGAAACAATTTTTTAGAATAGTTTAAAAATTATTATACATGACGTAGCCGAGGCTTATGTACCGACTCTCGACCTCCCCCTCCATATTGGCTCTGTGTCCGAGATCGTTTATTCAAAGTATTCACGCTCGAGACATTGGGGGTTCGAATACCAGTCGGAACACGAGATTTTTTATAGGCTCCTCTCCCAGACATCGACGTTTCGCAGACGGCTTCTTCCACATGTCGACGTTTCACAAGAACGAGCTTCGACTTCTTCAACATACATCGTTACACGTGTACAGGTGTACAGGTGAGGCTATCGAAAACATATCGGAAGGGTGGGGGTGATCGGAGGTGGTTCCACACGGTCGTACAAGTAGACGGCAGGTGGTTAGACTAAACATGCAATACAAAATCAATATATTATCGAATCGATATCCTAAGTCCAGAACGCACAAATTATAACTACTGTAGTATTCATACTACGGAAAGATTAATTTTTAATTTAAATCAAAATATAATAATTATTAACTACGGGAAACAGACAGAGAAAAATACACTCCAGCGCTGGAATTTGAACCACAGGCCTCTATGTTTCCGGTATAGCGCTCTACCAACTAAGCTACGCAGGAGAATGATTTCCTCTGACGTTAATGATACCTTGTCCCGAATTTAAGCTTTCAATTTTCCACAAATCTGAGAAGTCAACATTAATGACATAGAACTAGACCGAGAAATAACGCTTATAATTATAAAGTACCCAATTAGTACCTGTACCTAGTACAATCAATTAGAAATTCATTTTTTACGATTTTGGTAGTATTCATACTACGGAAAGATTAATTTTTAATTTAAATCAAATTATAATTATTATTAACTACGGGAAACAGACAGAGAAAAATACACTCCAGCGCTGGGATTTGAACCAGAGGCCTCTATATTTCCGGTATAGCGCTCTACCAGCATATAGAGGCCTGTGGTTCAAATCCCAGCGCTGGAGTGTATTTTTCTCTGTCTGTTTCCCGTAGTTAATAATAATTATAATTTGATTTAAATACAAGTTTTTAGTAAAACCAACAGCGACACCGCTATGAAGTGATAAAGATCGCTAAAAACTACTGTTTTTACATAATAAACAATAAAGTAATATAACGTTAAAAAGACAATAAAGTACATGATAGGATGCGAGGAAGCTATGTGCCACACTAATTGGCAGTCTATTTTTCTATATAATAAGAAAATTAGATAGAGCAATCATATTATTTAAAAACGTCTATGTTAATGCAAATTTTCCTGAAAAATGTTATCAAATGTATGATTTTGGGGACATTTCCACGTACCCAACAATTAAATTAAAAATTCAGTCCGTTTTTTTTTTTTTTTTTTTTTTGTTTTTTTAATATCATTTCCAGCCAAATTTTTAATTTATATTTAATTTTTTTAAGTGATATAATTATATTGTATTCTCCGTGATAAAATTTGATTGTATTCCATTATGATAAAATCATTTTCCTGTTTCAAAAAGTAAATTATAATTTAATGTGGGATTATAAGAGAATGTACTATGTAAGTTGCATAAAAATATTATTGCTTTTAATTTTTAATTCTGTACCTATAAATTCAAGGGAAGCAATTTCATTTCAAAATTAAATATTAAAATTGATTAAGCACTTAATAAATAATTCATTATAATTACAGTAATATTATTCACTCTCATGAGTAGACATTATTATAGTAGTTAAATAATAATGTATGGCATCTAATAAAATAATTAATTTTTCAATTTAATTATCTTGCAATTAAGGATTGCAGGTCTTTAAGATTTTTAAAAGAAATATTATATTATAATGTTGGTATTTTATTACATTACGAGCCCGTTGGCCCGTGGCAACGGGCTTAATTTTATATTTAGAAACAAAAGTAAAACTAATTTAGATGTTATCATATCTATTTGAAGACCAACAAATCAAAACAATTTATTTTTATTGGAATAAATGTGATTGCCTTAGCTTAACAATAAATAATCATTTCCAGGCGAGTTTAGGGGACACTACTCGATTATATAAATTATATTATTTAGGAACGCAGCAGCGTTCCGCCCCGCCAAGTCAAAAAGTTAAAATTTCACAAAAGCTGCCAGTGTATATTTCCAGGCGAGTTTAGGGGACACTACTCGATTATATAAATTATATTATTTAGGAACGCAGCAGCGTTCCGCCCCGCCAAGTCAAAAAGTTAAAATTTCACAAAAGCTGCCAGTGTATATTTAGGAACGCAGCAGCGTTCCGCCCCGCCAAGTCAAAAAGTTAAAATTTCACAAAAGCTGCCAGTGTATATATACTGTAGGTGACGAACTAGGGTTTTTGAGGGTCTGCAGCGTGGAATACATACAAGCTACCTAAATAATTTTTTGATATCTTTGAAGGCCGTGTCCTGTAGATCAAAATTAAAAAAAAAAATGTCGAAATCGGTCAAGTAGAAGTAGAGAAAAATAGGTTTGAAAATGGTAGTTTTGATGACTTCTTATTCTTATTCTTATTCTTATTCTTATTCTTATTCTTCCTTCATTTTACGTTGACGCACCTACAGCCTAAACTACTGAACCGATTTTAATGAATGAGGGCTTTTTGGATTCGTCTAGGGCCCTAGTGCATTCCTAGATCAAAAAAATTTAGATAACTCATCCCTACGCTGAACGCGGAGCGAGAAACCAAGCTAGCGAACAGTCACTTTAACGTTGACGCACCTACAGCCTAAACTACTGAACCGATTTTAATAAATGAGGGCTTTTTGGATTTGTCTAGAGCCCTAGTGCATCCCCCCCCCCCCCCAACTCATCCTCCCCCCCCCTACTACTGAATGTGGAGCGAGAAACCAAGTAAGCGTCATGCGAAGTAGTGAGCCTATATTATATTATTACATATCAAAAATAATTATTACATACATATATATATATAATGATAATAATAATAATAATCAACAATATATGTAATAATAATATATTATCTAGGTGGCCGAATGCCGCTAAAAATCTTTATATTATGCTGCTACTATAAGAATGTTAAGTTCTTTCAATGTCATAGGTCTCGTAGTTCTCCAATCTCCATATACCTTGTCCAGCTCTTAACTTTACTTTTATTTGACTCTAATGTGTGGGAATATACAGTTTAGAGAATCCTTCCTTAGGGACCGTGCAAAAAGTCATGAAATCTGACCAAAAACCACTTGTGTGGTAAAAAAACACCCCGCCAAGTCTGTGGTCCAAAAAAGTTGTGAAATCAACTTTCTGTCCCGCCAAGTGATGGCACTTTCTCCTGACCCAACACTGTCAACTTAGATATTTATCAGCTTCTTCTCCTTGGCGGTGTGAGGAAAGCCTTTTAACAGTGTTGTTGAAGGCTCTTCTCGATGCCACAATAATCATTGCTGTAAATCTTTCCCATTATCAAAAAGCAAATAAAATAGAAATAAGTAATATACAAATTAAGCTTTCAAGGAATGACCCCATGCAACTACTACTTTCTTTGCAGAGGATGCGTGGGGCACAACCAGTTAACTTTGGGAAGTACTGCAGGAACACCGCCAAGGAGAAGAAGCTGATAAATATCTAAGTTGACAGTGTTGGGTCAGGAGAAAGTGCCAACATCACTTGGCGGGACAGAAAGTTGATTTCACAACTTTTTTGGACCACAGACTTGGCGGGGTGTTTTTTTACCACACAAGTGGTTTTTGGTCAGATATTATTATGTAATGATTAAATAATATTTAGTTTATTTCTTATTATTTTAGTTTATTTCACATCATACTCGCTTTGGCGGTACTATGTACAGAGGTATGATGTGTGAAGTGGCTGGAACTCTCTACCGCGGGGCGTAAAAAGGGCCTAAGTGATGGCCTAATTGCAAGGTTCGAACAAGTGGTTCGTCCTACCCGTCCTAGTAGAAAGTACTAGACTACTACTACTACTAGTTTATTTCTACTTTTTTTTATAGTTTACCCTTTTTACTTTCTCGTGACAATTCGATTTTGAGATTTGGATGGATTTACACGTTTTGAAGTCCCCTGAGTCCAAAAAAATTGTTTTAAAATGTCCGTCTGTCGTATGTGCAGACGCTTGAAGCCTAAACTACTGGACCGAATTTAAAGAAAATTTGGCATGTATGTTCAAAAAATCATACCTCTATGCGAAATCGAGAATGAATTTTAGCTGGCGGTACCCCCGAATTTGACTAATTCCAACTAACAATTGCTGCGCGTTCTTTATTCTTTTTCTTTGGGGTTCTTCTTCGTTCCAATTAAAATTCGTTATTCTTTGTCTGTTTTTGCAGATCCCTGGTATCTACTCTTTTGGCCTTTCATTAAGGCCCCCATACACGATCAAACATTATGCGCAAAATGTTTGAGCTAACCTGATGTCGGGTAAATTTACGCCATACACGTCAAACATCATGTTTGCGCAAACATTAAACAACCCCAAACATAGTCAAAATGTTTGCGCAACCATTTTGACCGTGTATGAGGGCCTTTACATTGTTTAAAAACGCAATTTATAAAACAAAGAAATCAAGACTGAAACTTTGACTTTGTACCCGATTGATTTACTCGAATATATTCGTTTAATTATTATTTATTTTTTTTTTTTTTAAACAAATTTTCCATTGAACTTTAGGCATTGTATATATTTTTGTTTCTTCGGCTTACATTGTTTAAACTGATTTTAATACAAAGTTTTATTAATAAAATTTGGAATTTGAACCCCTTTTAGATTTTTATTTTTTTTATTTTTTTATAAAATTTTTTATTCATTTGTTTTTTCAATTTTTGTTATCTTTATTTTACATAATGGCTTTGCCTAAATGTAAATTTTATTTTATCATACATGAAATTTAAACTGAAAAGTTAAAATATTTTTATTTATTTATTTATTTATTTATTGGTTTATTATTTTTCAGTGACTATGTCAAGTTATTCTGAATATATTATGATTTTTTATTTTATTTATTTTTTTTTCCTTATACTCCCATTGATATTAGGTCATATCTGGACATTTCAAGGCTGAGTTGGTGTTTTAACTTTGGTACCAGGAAAAGAGCGTGAAGCACCTACCTTCTGATAGGTTTCTAGAGTTTGTTTTTTCCTGGGACTTTAAAAATAATGTCCGAAGCAGTAGGACCTCCCAAGGTCCAAACCTTGAAAATAGTAAAATAGTAATCTGCTCGCTAAGCATGCTGACAGATCTACAAAAATGAGTACCTTGCATAGGGGAAGTAACCTCAGTTCTTCAGTAGGCAGAATGGCTAAACCTAATACATTAATATTTAAAAGACGTTCCTAAAGATCTTGACTTAAGAATGGTTTAATTATAGTACTTCTTTACTTTGTTACTCCCTTATGCGTTTTCAGAATATGAATAATTTTGACTAAATGACTATTAAGACAAAGGGATGTTTAGTCCAATGTACTTTCGGACAAAGGAATATTATACATCTCGAGTTACTCCCCTTATAAAAACAAGGGGAGTAACTGTCAAAAGAAGAACACCCCATACACCTTCTTTAGATTGTTACTCACGTCTGTTTTTTTTATTAGGGGACTAATAATCTAAAGAAGTGCCTTAATTATAATTCTTTATAACAAAATAATAGGTTTGTTCAACAACAATTCAAACTAGTTCCAAACTGCACGACGCATGCGCATTAGCGAAAAACGATCAATTGTGGTCCGTTGCGCATGCGTTGGACAATTCCAAACCAGTTTGAAGTTTAGTTGGAACAAACCTATTGTAATCCCGCAGATTGTTGATCTTAAATCAGAATGGACAATAAATTTTATTTTTTTAAATATAGTTTATCATCAAAAACTTAAGAAAGGTCATCTGAAGTTGTTTTTTATTTCTCAAATTGGTTTTTCCGGGGATGAATCTAGTTTTCGCGACATTGATTAAGTTGAAATTCCAAAATTAAATGTAAACAATCTCTATTGAACCCTATTTAATTATGTTTATTAGGTAATAAATTAAGGTAACTAAATGAGAAAATATGGGATATAAATTTAATTTAGTAGTTAATTTAAAGCTGGGACTAATTTAGAGTATTTTAAGATGATTTTGTTTGAGTTTATCGGACTGATTTTTTTTTTTTTTTTTTTTTTTTTTTTTTTTTTCACATAATAATAAATATACTTCATATTAAAATATGTTATCATTGTATTTGATATCTGTCCTACCAAAATATTTACTATTCAAAAATGTATGTTTTTTCCCCTTCTTTCTATTTGGTATTAATTTGAAAAGCAATTTTCTTTTTAATGGGAGTCAATTATATTAATTAACGACCTGAAACGGTACGTTTAAGGGAACGCAGGGATACTGGAAATAAAAAAATAAATCGACTGCTATTCAAAATGAAAGTGAAAATAAATCCAACTCCTGGAACAATTAGGTGGAAAAATAGCTTGCCTTGGTGTGCCATTTTCAAAATGACAATAAATTTACATCCTCCCCCTACTGTTCCTTCTTCGCTATTTTTCTCATTTTTTTTTACTAGTCAAATTGTTCCTACCTCTTTATTTTTTACCTGCATTGTGATATTCTCAATTTGTCCCATATATATATATATATATATATATATATACATATATATATATATATATATATATATATATATATATATATATATATATATATATATGCATATGTCTTTCTTTTTAAGTTACTCTTAGAATGTAGAAAGAGCCCAAAAAAGGAGAAATTTTCTTTTGTAAAGCCCATCTTTTGCGGTAAATTGTTAATTAAGCATCTTCTTTCTTTTTAACACAAAAAAAATCCGACAAAGAATTTTGACAAAGCAAAGATAATTTAAACAAAGAGAAAATTAAAACGTTTTCATTTTTTTTCAATGTTTATTACAATATGTAAATATTTGTATTGTATATACCAACAAAACTCGCATTTAGAGCTTCGTTTTCATTTGCGTTACAAATGAAAATGAATCCTTCAATCTCGATGTTTTGATTTTTTATACAAATAAACTTCTTCAGATCTAAGACAAAAGTAAATACAAATACTTTCGTTTTGTATTCACATACATACATAATTTTACCTATCTTGATTTACGTTTGATTGATACCTTCAATCAACTTATGTTACCAACATCTCATAAGATATATAAAGTGTGTCCAAAAGTAAATTATGAAAGATAAAAAAACAGCTTATTTTTGGATTTTCAAAAATAGTTCTTTTTTTTATAAAAACTCCTGCTTGTTTTTAAACCTCTAAAAATGATAATATTTTCATACAAATTTAATTAATGATGATTTATTAATTATTGTAGTACACCTTATGGTTTAATATATGAGAGGTAAGATGGTTGATAAGATGTACATTTAATACAAACAATTATTAGTTGAAGTAAATGTTCGGATACTGTAACCAAAAAATGAGCATACGGATTCTTTAACATATGAAAACGGTATGGCGGATTCTGTTATACGGATCTTGGATAATAATAAAGGAGTTCGTTTCTCCGATGCATTTTTGTCATTTAAATCAATTATAAAAATGTTTTCCCTTCCTCATGCAATTTAATTATTTAAAAAATAAATTAAAAATAGACTGCCAATTAGGGTGGCACATAGCTTCCTCGCATCCTATCATGTACTTTATTGTTATATTAATATTAAAATTATTGTTATATTATTTTATTGTTATATTGTTTATTGTGTAAAAACTATTAATAGTTTTAGCGATCTTTAACACTTCATAGCGGTGTCGCTGTTGGTTTTACTAAAAAATTGTATTTGTGAAAAATGTTTGTTTCATTGAATAATGAAGTTAGATTTTTTTCCTGACCTTAAATTCCAATTTTAAATTTGAAGTTCACGTTTACGCAAGCGTTGCTCGTGAACGCTTGGACGGATAACGTTGTCCAACAAACTCATCCTGGGCATTAGTAAAATGAACATGTCTACCAAATTTCATCAAAATCGGTCGACATTTACTCAAGTTATCGTCACACGTTTCATAATTCGCGGACACACAGACCGACAGACAGACACGAGACCAAAAATGTTCCCTGATGTCTGAAACGGTTTTCTGTCTTGGAATTTTTAAAATCGGAGACATAAAAGTTTTTCGTTCACAAAAGTGAACACAATGCTTCCGTTACCTTCGGTAAAGTCGGAAGCAAAATTATATAATAAAAATTAGTGAATATACTTTCTTCTGATTATTAGTCAAACATAGAATTTGTTATTAAAATTATGTAGAAAAAGTTCATAATTAAGTTAAAAATAACAGATTTTTTAAATATTCTTGTTCATCATCAGGGTATATACATTTTTATCTAGTGTGTTTGTTAAATAAACACAATCTCTTTATTTAATTAGGTACTGGGAGATTTCAATTGAGGCAGTTAATATAATATACGAGCGTATATAGATTAGGACACTGCGTTTCAACGTATGTATATTACTAACTCTTGGTCTGTTTATTCGGGCGAAGAGAGATCAAGAGATATTATTGCTGGGAGGCGGGAGGATTATATATGACGGATCGGTTGGTGTGTAAACTACAGGATTAGGATAGTCGGAAGAGAAACCTCAAGTGCCGTGTGTCATTACTATTGAGGTAATCGTGGCAGAAGTGATTGGAACATAAAAGCAAGGATGTTCAATATTTAATCTTCCTAATATATTCGTAATGTACTGTTGAGTAGCGACAATAGTTAAATGGCATGGATTATAACAGCAAAACACAGATGATTATCTTTTAAGCAGCATTAAAAATGTATGAGATGCAGTATAAAACTTACCGTCTAAAAGTATAGTGTAGCTACACGCCTTTTAAACGCCCTTAGTTCTCTAAATTACTCTAAAGGGTTGTTTATAGCATGCGTATTATACGCGCGTTTGGGCTATTTTACTGAGTGTTTTCCCAGCGAATAAAATGCATAGAATCAAAGTTGCAGCTCTTTAAAAATTAGTACCCGTTTGTATAATCTGTTTTTCGATACGACTTACTGTTACTTCATAAAAAATATTTAACGTTGCGTGCGCCAGTTTTTTTGGTTATAGCTATAAGTGTATCAAATTTTAAGTTTCTAGCTATTCTGGAAGTCACTTATTATTTTGATGTTAAGTGAGTGAATCAGTAACAAAAATGCAATCTTTTAAACACTCTCCTGTTGAAATGGCTGAATATTTAGGGCTCAATTTTTTACAGTGTCCTAAACTACTTAATCCTAATCTATGTTTCAAATTTCAAAAGCTTATCTTAAGAGGAAGCAGAGATATGAGGGCGAGAAAAACCGGGTGAATTGGTTCAAGTAAAGAAAAACTGCATGCTTTCTGGAACTTGGCCTTGCGCATTGCCGTGCGCTCAGATAAATATCTTGGCTTTCCTACGAAATCCTGTTCTCTAAGGTTTGGAACTCCTTCAAACTCTTCGTGACGAGGATTTTATGTACTTGAAAACTCAGATATTAATTACAAGTCAATCCTTGAAAGCCTACACACCATTACACCATGGTTTTTAGAAACTTTTGATTTCACTGTTGTTGAATAAAGTTTTTTTTATTTACAAATCATTAGAATTTCAAACAAAAGAATCCCTCGCATTTTGATCTAATTAGAATTTTCGTTTTATGACTGTTATGATTGGTAAGTAGAATGGTCTTATGAAAAGACAGATAGATAACAAAGTGATCCATCTTGTATTTTCCCAAATATTCTATCGACGTTCAATTCCATTAAGAACTTAGACTCAAATAGTTTGTTGTGTCTTGAAATATTTACCCTCTTTTCAAGAAGGAAAATAAATTTTAAGAGGTAAAAGCTTAATTATTGACTTGTTTTATCATTTTATTTTCCCTCTTCGTATTTTAATTTATTAATTTAGTCAAATATGTATTTTAAGAATTTATTGATTGGTTAGGCAATTTGTGATCGCAGTTAGGTCGTGGGTGTATTCAATATTTGTTTTATACATTATTGATACATATGCCGATAATATTTTTATTTATATAAAGGTTTTCATTTGCAAGCTTTTTTTACAATATCTAAATAATGAAGAATTTCTAAATACAAATGTATTTTTTTACTTCAGTTTTATTTTTCTGCTTCATTTATTAATTCTATTACTTTTTCCGATGTACGATATTTCAGTTGTCCGCCATATTGGCCGCTATCTTAAAATATTAACCCGAAAATTTCCAAACACTATACAGTTTCAAATAAGCACGCAGTTCAAAAATTTACGCAGGTGTATCTCATGCACCTGCTTGCTAAATTTCGTAGAATCGGTCAATTTTTACGCCAGTTATCGTTAGACAAAGAAACACATATAAACTTTAAAAATCCCAAGTCTCTGGAATGAAAAACTCACTACGCTCGTTCAATAAATAGACGGTCGGTTTTGCTGAGATAAAGTTCCGCATACATTTTCATATCTAAAACTCAGATTTATAACTATTCCAACCCAGCATCCTGAATATGTTATGTAAGTCTTCTACAACCCATATTTAAAGATGAACTCGTAAAAGGTCAATACTATTTTTTAAATAATATTTCCCCACCTATGATCGAATATAATTTACATCGTCTGTGGATTTTATTACAAATTTGACTGCTGAATACTGTGGCACATAGCATTCTAGCGTCCTATTTAATATATTTTAATAATTTTAGACTTTTTCAAGCCATTATTGTCTCATTTATTTAATTGTTTCCCCCGTTTTTTTTTTAAATCTGTCAAAATTGTTTTGATTTTTTTACATGATATAAAGTATCTATTTATCAAAATTTAAAAAGCTTAGATGGTTGAAATTAATCTGGCGCTATCTGCCTGCTACTTTCGACAAACCCAAATTTAATAAAAAATCATATGAGCACTTTTGAAGATGTAGATGTAAGTAAATGTAAAGTTTGTACTCATGTGGATTAGAAACAAGTGTAACAAATAAGGTAGAAACATATTATGTGGGACCAAAATGGGCTAATTATGACCTACAAATTTCAATAAAATCGGACGATTAATTTTTAAGAAGAATTTTTAGAAGCCTACGTACTTATGATGAATGTTTAATCGATAACTAATCAAGTGAACTCCACAGTTTTAAAATCCATTTATCGAAGGTCAAGGGATTTTTTTTATTTCATTTACGTCTATTCGTTCAGTGTTAATCCATGAGGAGATAGGGAAGCTATTTGGTAGACGTTTGGCTTTCCAGAAAAGGAGAAGTTACGGTTATCACCCATTACGAAAATAGTAGTAAAGAATAGTATGGCAGACCATGGTATTCTTGTAGACCACGGTCTTATTGTAGACTATGGTCTTCTTGTAGACCGTGGTCTTCTGGTAGATCGTTGAGCCTTGATTTTATTAGGTTTTACCCTATACATGGTAAAGGTCTCTAAACTTCTTCATTTTAACGTTCTTAAAATACTTATTTTTAACGTGCTTATCTTGGATTATATTTGAGTAGCCTAATTCCAAAAGCAGCTATATCAAAACAAAAATGAGATATTGGTACCACTGGATTTGTTTTTTAAAGCTTTACAAGGTTCTGCAGTCAAACCGTTCCAAAAAGAATTATTAACCTATTACAATCTAGATTGAAATATGAGTGCGGTTACAAAACCAGCTATATCCCTACTGTACTCGGATTCAAAAGGATCTATATCCATACCTGATCCAAAAACAGCTATATCCTGTGTACACATACATTATAGAGTTACTCTGAGTAAGGCAGCAAAATCATCTATATCATTCTTTACACATTTCTATCTTCTTTTAAACAGAAAGAATATGATAGAAGAGAAAAATGTAAACAAAAAATATTATAGTGGCTACACTGAATAAATAATAGTTTAAATAGTTAAAATAATAGTTTATAACTGCTTTTGCTGCAGCACACCAATCCAACATGGTGGTGGGTTTGGTTGTAGCAGTAGCTATAAACAAAAACTGTGACAAAACCAGCTATGTGATTACATATTTCTTTTGTTTATTAAGAAGAAAATAATAGCCTGTGACTATAGGGGCTTTTGTCCACTAACTGAATTATTAGTTATTGATTTTTTTTTTTTTTTTTTTTTTTTTTAAATTAACCTGATAACACAATTTAGTGAAGTGCTAGACGTTTTCTGTGCTTTTCCAAAAAAAAATTCAAGTGGATATAGCTGCTTTTGGAATTTAGCTACTCATTTAACTAATTCTGATAAAAATAATATGGATCGAAGGTGCTCTTTACTTTTAACTCTTCCATGTATCAAGCATAAGTATTATTTTATAGGAGAAAATGTTTCTAATTAGTCTTTAATTGAGTATCATAAATAGTAAACGACTTAAAAGAAAATAAATAAACCCAGGTTAGTTTTTACCTCAATCCTGCAAAATGATCTTACAATTGCGTTCGCAAGATAACTTATAAACTGAAGTTATATATTGCACCATCTCATGTTTAGATATTAAATGTTACATTACAATAGATTTGTGGTTTCAAACATCTGGAATATAGCTCTATAGATTTTCTGGTATCTCTAGTGTGTTTTTTTTCACATAAGTAAAACATTTGATACAGTCTTTTCCATACATTGTAATCAGGAATCCACCTGAATTTTGACTCAAGAGCTTTGTTATCTTATCTAATTGCTTCACTAAATAACTTGAAACCTGTTTCTCCTTATACCCTTGTCCTTTTTTCATTTACCTTTCCATCCAAAAGAACATTTGAAGGGAAGAAAAAGGGATTTCCCTTTCCCCCATGTTTTGTCGGTTTTATCTTTATCCTCAAAACACGGTGACTTGCTTAGAATGTTTAACCTTATACTTTAGGGAATTTTCAGGTAAATTTAATTTGTCAATGTTTTATTCCATTTGAGACCTTATCCCTTTAGCTTTAATGTAGTTTTCTTAGACCTTACTCCTTCTTTGACTTATTTTACCTTTATCTACATTCGAAGGAAATGCACTAGAGTATGTTCTTCCATTCTACTTTGAATAATAATAAAAAAAATAATAATAATAAGGACTTTAAAGATTCAGTCTAAGAGATTTCATATTCAACTCCTGAATCGTCGTTTATAAAACTAGACTATAGATAAGACTTTTGATAACCAATTGGTCTCTGGATTTTCTCAAAGTACCGGTTTTCTCAAGTAAGCAGTATGGAATTTATTTAGCATATTTTCTCTCGTGGAAAAAAATTCATTTGATCTTATACCTATGTTTAAAATTATTTTACTGAAATAGCATTTCCTTTCTCTCCATTTTAAATAAATAATCTAATGATATTTTTAATAGTGTAATCTTATATTTATGAACATTTAAATAGTTATTTATACACCTTGGGAGTAAAGTAAGCCATTATTCCCTGAGCAAAAAAGTTGGTTCTTGAGGCGAAGCCGAAGGAACCATGGTCGCTAAATCCCGAGGCGAAGCCAATGGAATTAAAGTTTTTAATTCCCTCGGCTGCACCTCGGGAATAACGCTTATTAGCTCCCAAGGCGCAGCCGACGGAGATAATTATCGCGAGGGGAATAATGGAACTTTTCTCTCGAGGTACATACAATATTTTATCTCCAGTAGGGAGAAAATACACATTTTCATCCATTACACAGTTTTTATTTATTATTTTAATAAATAACAATAATTATTAGCACTTTTAATAGCAGATCTAAGAGATTCAAAATTAAAAACAAATAAGAATTGGAATTAAACTCAAATAGAAGGTTATTTAGATGCAGGTTATAATCAAAGATAAACAAGGTCGAAAAAGCAGTGTCGCCAACCTGATTTCAACAACATCATTACATTAACCATTCATTTTCTACTATTTATAAAATAATTAAGTTGGCAATCCTTACTTTTTCACCCTGCTTTTACTTTTTCTTGCTACTTTTTGAGTCCAGGGAAGAAAAGACTTACTTTAGTTCCTCTAAACTAATCCAAAATCATAACTTTTACTCTCTACTGGAGATAAAAATCATTTTAATTCAGAAGTCACAATTAAATATACATATCGGGTTATAATTATTTAAATATTGTTGTAATTACCTTAATTAATATAAATATCCATTAAACTCTTCGTGATTATATATTTTTTAGTTGATTTTTCTGAAAAAATCTAGTTCCTGAGAAATTATATAAGAATGGTAGCAACCAATCAGACTATAAAAAACCATTTTCAAAATTATTTATTTGTGAGATAGGACAATAAACTTTTTTATTTTGACTTATTAATCACGGAGTATGGGTTTTTTTATTACGTGATGAATATAAATATGTGACACATGCCCATTTTACTATTTGTAAATAATATACTTAATTCATCTTCAGTGTTTCAAATTTTAATGAAATGTAAATAAGATAAACATAAAGGTAATAAAACACAATGCTGAGTCTATAAATTGAGAAGTAGTTAAATTTATTTTTTAAAAAAAGCTTAGTAGGATTTATGTTAAGAGTTATTTTAATTTTAAAAACTACCTATTATAAAACTGTAAATATATCTATAGAGAAAACTAGTAATTTATATTCTTAGTTTTTTTTCATTTTCTTTTAATACTTATAGAAGTAGTATTTCGATTGCCTCTTTCAAACCTACTATAACTTATTTATTCAATTACCGTAAGTAAATATTGTTTTATTGACAGTTTACGTTACTGAAGTTGTTTTTTCGGAACTAGAGTAGGTACCTAATATAAATGAGTAAGCAAAGATAATAATCGGGCATCAGGATTATAAAATATATTATAATTATCTTAACAAATTTGGAATAAGTTTGTTCCAACCCAGCTAGAAATCTTCGCGGGCATGCGCAATAAACACGTCCGTCCTCCAAACATTTCCAACCTACGCAACTACGCATGGGTCGTTTGCCGTACGATCTAGACCAGCAGTACCCAACAATTAAGGGTGGAGGTATACGTGAGACTTCACGCCTAACCAATTTATTTTTGTGTCCCGAACGTCTAGTCTTCTTCCGCCCTGCTTTAGACCATCCTGTCTAGATATCCGGCCCTTCAACCCAAAAGGTCGGAGACCCCGGCGTTGATCATAAATGTGTTAAGTGACATTTGTATGCAAAACAATGTTTAATCGGAAAGCTGAACTCTTATGAATCATATTAACTATATTAAATACACTTTTGTAGTAAGAAATAGAATTTCCCTCAGTGGTTTGAACTTAAATCTAAGGAAAAATCACAAGACCAAAAAAAACTAAAATAGCATAAGAACTTTTCACCAAATTAAATAGACTTTAATACCTTAAAAAGCGGCAACAAATTGTACTGAAACTGAGTTGAACATTTTTTATCTGTATTTTTAAAATTATTTAAGGTGGAGGGGAGTATAAACGCAGAAGGAGTGATAAGGTTCTGAGAAAGTACGCTTATATAAAGAAGAAAATAATAAAATATCTCTTTATTTCTATTCCATGAATTCATTCCTTTGAAGAGATTTTGTTAAAAACGTTATTCCAAAAAAATAAAAAATACATCGGGTTTTAATTAAAATAAAATAGGCTCCAAGATTTGAAAATAATATAGCTATATTTTAATTAATTTTTCTGCGGACCAGCGTAAATATTTTTTAAAGAGAAGTATCGTTTTAGACAAGTACCTGTCTGTAAAATTATGTCGTCGGACTGGATCTGTCGTTTCAATTCAGGTGGTCTCATAAATTTCAGTGGTTAAAAAAACTGTCCTGTCCTGTCCTGCGTCGATTGCTGTGCAGGCCGGATGCACAATCAGACGCCTTAATAAGTAGCCTTTTGTAAACGAAGGTGTTTGAGGTGGGTTTCACTCTCCAGGTTACTTATCCGTTTTGTAAACAACAGAAATTACTTTATTAAATTATTAAAGGGCCGATTAGACGAGCCGATCTGGTCTCCCTAAGTCGGGGCCACGTCCCCTCGGCCCGAAAACCTGGTCGTGTAATTCGAGTTCCTGGTCACGTTTTGGGGGTGAAACCAGACGGCGATCGGATGGAAATTCCATCCGATGTAGGGTAGAAAGGTGGGGGATCTATAGGCTCCCCACTACTTTACCCTACGAACTAACAGTTACTTCCCTACCTCTTTAAGAAAAAGTGGCTAGGTCGGGCCGTGTAAATACAACGCTCTGTCAAGTGGTGGGGAGACCGGTGATAGGGGAACTCGGAACGGGACCTGGACCAGACGGCAGGGAACCGGTCGTCTAATCGCCTAATCGCCCCTTAAAGAGTTCTTACATTTGGACTGACCGCCGTAGATAGATTTCCACGTTTGCGTAGTAACAACATGACTGACAAATCTAAACGTCTGTAGATTCGTCAGTCATGACTCAGTCCAATTCGTGCGCACCCTCTATAGATACATTAATTGATTTTTGCGGGAGTTTTTTTACAAAAAAAAATGATACGTTTGAAACTAGTAGTAGTAGTCTAGTACTTTCTACTAGGACGGGTAGGACGAACCACTTGTTCGAACCTTGCAATTAGGCCATCACTTAGGCCCTTTTTACGCCCCGCGGTAGAGAGTTCCAGCCACTTCACACATCATACCTCTGTACATAGTACCGCCAAAGCGAGTATGATGTGATCAATAGTGAGCCATTTAAATCAGAGTGTCACGGCGAGGAATCAAACCCCGTCTCGTTCCACTCGAGATTCAGTGATGGCCGAGCAGACGTGGTTTAACCCACACGGCTACGCTAGCTCCCATTTGAAACTAAATAGATAAAGTAAATGACGAAACAGCTTCGTACTGCCTAGGCAGCAAGACTTTATACTATAAACGATTAGAGGTCTAGAAAGATTTAATTGTATAATTAACCTACACGAGTGATATATATACTGAACAATAGGTAGTGATACCGTTGACTCCCCTCCTAATTCAATTTTAGACATAAAACCCCGAAGGGACATCTGAAGGTGAACTCGCGTGGTTCTGAGTCTCTAGTACTTATTTGGTCATTTTCTCGCTTAAGTACAATCGTTCGATATTCAACCTCCTACTGCCTGATAGAGCACTTCAAGAAAAACAATTTCACACCAAGAACGTTGCCGTAGCACCATCCTAGCAATCAGAAAGGAAGAAAAACCACCGTAAGGAAATGCATTTGAAAAAACATAAATATTAAATTAGAGTCTGCTTTGGTAAAGGGTCGAAGGACTCTACACGTAGGCACACCAAGTCCACCGAGGTTCATCTCGCCTCGGATATCTGATTCTCGAACCTGGTATTTCTCTCTCATTTCGATCCTGACCTAAAGAACCAACAAGAAGAAATTGAAGGAGACAAGACAACGGAAAGAAAGCGGAGAAAGGACGGACTCCTCCGGAGCAGGACAACCTCGAGGGTATCCGCTTCTGCCATCCATCCCTCGCAAGCCAACTCTACGAAACTACGCAGCTTCAAACGAGCCGCCGACGAAAATCTCACGGCCGCCTCTTCAAGAAGCAAGGGAGTCTAAGTCGACCAGCACAAGGCCACTCGGACCTCTCGTATTGTGACGGGGGAGACCTGTTGCCTGTTACGCCCGGCCGAGGAAAGGAACCTCTGCTGTGATGGCGAGACCGGAGCTTCGCTACGACATGGCTCAGTCAAGGCGATAAGGCTAAGGCTAGGGAATTGTGACCGCGTGACTCTAACGAGAGGTTACCGATTGCTTTAACTAGTTTCGGCCGCAGTCAGACTCTCCTAGCGAAGTGTTCACTGCTACGCCATCCTCGGTGCAGTCGGAAGGTTAGACCCTCCCTACTCTGAGTAGTCGAGGCTGGCCTGGTCGACCACTGAGGAAACGCCCCACAGTTACCTATACACAGTTTAACGGTCCTTTTCACGACCACCTCATTCACACTTAGTAGGGGGTAGTTTTGTACAGGTACCATGGTGTATTTTAAGCCGGTTTGAATATCAATAGAGTGCTGCTATCTATATCAAGGTCTCTTATCAGCCTGCTCTTCCTAAAGTCAATAGTTAATATAGTGACAGTGCGAGTCTCTACGTCTTCTTGTGAGCTTAAAGCTAAGTTCAAAGACATCGTTCCTTACGCGCTTAAGAATAATCTATAGGCTATCATAACATGATACGAGAAAAGTTGGTTACAAACCTTTCTCGCGTTGAAGCTAACCTGAATGAAACCTTACAGCTTTCTTCCCTCTTGTTTATATATTTTATTTCATTTTTCGAGTCTTCCTTATATATTAAATACTAAATACACGCTTCATGATGTATGTTTACCTATAGTATATAGTCCAAACGCGCGTAAAAAAAACGCAAGTTATGAACCCATCTTTAAGCTTTTTAGGGTTTCGAAGTCGTCCTAGAAACCCTTATGCTTTTGGTAGTTCGTCCGTCACATCTTGGAGTATATCTCCCGACCTACTGAAGCTATTAGACTTGAAATTTGGTATACAAGTTATTTAATAAAACCTACATTTTTTAATCGAAAAATTAAAATTATTCCTCTCGCGATGACCTTGATTTTATATTTGTATGTTATAAAATTACCATTGTATTTATGGATATTAGATGCATTCTAATTTTAATGTGTTAAAAGATTATTTATATTTTTGATTTGATGGATGTTATTCTGTACAGTGATCTATGTCGTAGATGATAAGTGTTCAAAGGTACCATACAAAAGTAGATAATAGTAGTGCAGATTCATTGGATGTGGTCGATAAGTGCACTATTTTTTCTCCGGAATTCATGGAAATTAATTAACAACTTACCTTTGTGATTTTCATATTTTATTTATTAACTGGATGCGGACGTTTTGTCCGATATTTCTATTTGTCCAGGCTTTAATAAATCTTACTTCGATTTAGGAATAGCAAATACATCAGTATGATTAGTGATATGTTTATATAGGCAAATTTTAAGATTTATTAAAATTATATAGTGAAAATATAAAGTTTTTAAAACATACACTAAAATTTAATAAATTTTAGTTTAAGAGAATATTGTCGAGTAGAACATAAAGTTTTATGATTCTTGGATAGATAAAGTTGGGCTTAGTTTATTCTTAGAATATCTTTAGGTTTAGTTTATTTTTAGAATATTATATTATAATCATAGGATTATTTTAAAACCCTGCTCTTTAAGAAGGAAGACTCCTGATAATTTTATACGATGAAGGAAATACTTCTTAAATAACTTTATCCGCTTGACTATTTGTGTATTTTATGTTTTAACCTCTAAGTTTTCATCCTTATTATTATTTATTTATTTTTTTTTATTCTTTGTATTTATAGATTGAATATTGTTTCTCATTATTTACAATTCTGTACTGAGTTCGTTGTAAGAGGGAAAATCAGAAAATATTTTTTAAAAAATATGAACTCCTTATAATATGCTTTTCTTTTATTTCGAAAATAAAGAATTCATTAAATTATTTACGTCCTGCCTTAAGCAGAGTTACTCTAGAATGTATGTGTTTTTAATTTTTTATATATTTCAACAATACACTGATAAACCGATTTATCGGTATTAATATTGTAAGGTTTTTATACTAGAATAGTGGTATAAGTGAGGAAATATTTGTATAAAAAGCTTAAGAACTTATCTATACATTTTATAAGAGTAGCCTTTCTAAATAAAATATCATCCATACATATTTTTACATTATTTAATATGGATGATACGTTTTAGTTTTGGGTTATAGTAGAAATTTCCGTCACGCAATAAACGACATGAGAGATGTGGCGCGTTTAAATATCGTGCCTGGAAGTTAGGATTTAACAGGAGGTCGTTAGGTTTTCATTTATAGTACAATATTTTCACGACAGGCGGACTGAAGTTTCATAAATCGACATGCTAAATGTGACGACGCTCTTAAATATCGTGCCAGGAAGTTAGAATATAATAGGAGGTAGATTGGTGTTCGCTTGTATTCATTGTGGTACTATATTTCGCCGATAGAAGTTCTAAATTTTATATAAAATTATATCAGTGCTCCTAGCGGATTAAATGGTAATTCAAATGGATTAATGTTTCATAATTTCGCAGCTTAAGATTCATCTTTTCTCCTTTTGATGGAAAAGTATTGAAATGTGTGGTTCAATGCCCAACAACATATTCATGATTTAATGTTTTTCCATGAAATATACAAGATGAGAATATTTTTATTATTTTTATTCATTAGTACAGCATTTAATAACATTTGTGAGGCCATCATTATGGGAGGGAGTCAAAAAACATTTTATCTTCGATTGATACGAAATATAAACGTTATATCTTTGTTTAGATGCGTAGAAAGTGATTATTTACGTACTTTGTATTCATTGCGCATGCGCGTCTCATAATTCTGAATAATTCCTCTTCTTTACCACGCTAGCGCGGTAAAGAAGAGGAATTATTTAGCTTTACGTACGATTAGCGAGTTTGTTCACATTTAACAAAACTAATTTGCTGTTCTTTTATTAAAGTAACTGTTTATATCGAGTTTTTAGTGAAAAACAATGAGTGAATCAAGTGGCTTTGATGAAAATGTGGAGAATAATACTCCTCCAGAAATAATTAATTCGGCAAAAAATACAACTAATGAATTAATGCCATCTTTATCAAGAGAGATATATGAACTTACATACAGCAAGTTTATTTTTTCTGTATTTATTATTTAAATCTAACAATCGTAGATAAAGTACGGTACGCAACTCGTGTGAAAACGGCAATTTGCATTGCTCGTGTGGTTTTACTACCCTTGCTGTCGCTCGTCGCTCGGGTGCAAACTCCACACTCGCATGCAAAATGCTACTTTCCGCACTCGACGCGTAATGTACTATTCTGTCTATGTTTTAACTGATTTGGAGACTCATATAAAAGTAAGATTTTAGATTACTAAATTTGCTTTTAAAAATTTCGTAAATAATTCAATATAAACTTAATTCTTATATAAAAAATGGAAATTGAGTAAATATTTCATAATATATATTGCACCTATGAAGTATTGACTTAAGTTTCGATAAACATTTATTAAAACATGCAATTCTGTGTAATATATCAAGAGGCTAGGTAATTACTAACGTCACTAAATCAAAATTCATTTGCACAACCGTCCCTCTTGTTAATAGGAGTTGAGAAACCGTTGTTAATAAACAATAGCCAGCGGTAATTGTTCCAAGTTTTTAGTCCTAAGTTTCCACTGTTAAATACAGTTTTGTAACAAGTTGCACAAGTCTTTACAACTCGCGCTAGATCTTTAGTGACTAATGTTCCTCGAGTTAGTAGTACCTACTAATAGTCTGGAATAATAGATGGAACTCAGCAGTCTTGCAGGACTAATTTTCCTGGACACGGGATTCAGTTAACTTAGAAAAGGACCTTTAAGTTTGTTTTCTAAGGAGAAAATTATATATATAAGATTATCTCGAGACCTCATTAAGTTACTCACCAAGCTCATAGCTTACCCTGTTTCACTTTCAGAGTGTAAACAGTAGACGGATTATGTTTAGTTCTTGTCAAATGAACTTTCAGACTTTATTGTATAGTTTTGTTTAAAATCCTGCTTTAAAAATTAACTCTAGAATCATTTGAAAGTAGCGAAGTAAGGAGGAAAGTTGTGGAGTACATTAAACAATAGTTCTCCTTGTTTGCTTAGCATTTTAACTAGCTAGGTAGGGGTTGATTCTTTATTAGCTTTTTCCTAGCCCCCCCCCCCCCCCCCCCTGTTTCTTTTACGTCTCGCTTGACACGTCATTAGATAATAACAGAATCGTGGTCACTTCAATTTTATATTGTAACCCAAGGAACCCTAATTGAGCCCTAAGGCTTAGGTTTTGGACCCGAAGATATAAACCACGTAGATGTGTCCATTGAGCAAACCCGGCTTCGTCTAGTTTAATTCCTGCCAATAGCGAATCGGCCACTTCACGTACACATATCGATATGAATCTAATCGATATGTATCTAATCGATATGAATCTAATCAATATAAATGTAATCGATATGATCAAGTGTGTGAAACATCTCTACCACTCTGGAATTCTAACTCACCTGATATGTTAGTGTTTAAATCTAAGTTGCAGGTTAAGTACGCTAACCACTTACCTATGTCGGTCCCTTGAGTATTCTAATTAGTTTCTCATGTTTGAAAATACAGACATTTTGATTACCTATTTGAGTATATGATTTATCTTTATTTTATTGCATACTTTTTAACTGAAAGTCAGTTGTTAGTCAAAATAATTACCGTCTTTTGCTAACTGTGGTTAAACTTTAATAAGTCTAGATTTTTCGGAGGACACCATTGTTTAAGATTTTATGGTTCTCAAATCCATTGAAGGGATTTTCCTTAAGGTAATTGCTCATGATATGAGTCATTAGGAAATAGACGTGTAAAGTTGGCATGCATACCTATTTAATTGGTTGAAACCTTTGTGAAAAATATAAATTTCCAGATGTCAAACAGCTTATATTATACTCTTTTATGGTTTAGGTTATTCATAGTATACACATATCGAATAAAAGATTAAATAATAGATATTTTTATATGCAACAAGAAATATTACTTGTTTTTAGTCTCATCTACCATAGTTTTCGTAGGTTTTCAACTAATTCAACTTTGTATTTATTGGGCCGTCCCATCAGTTCTTAGTGGATCGGCCGCCGAAACTGGGCTCCAAACAAACATGGTCGATTCAAATCGCCTGGATCGGCCCAAACTTGCTCTTCGTTCAATTTGAATTGCATCATGCTGATTTATGTGTTGGTTTCTGAAGCGCAATCGGACATAAAGCCGCCTTATTACACAGAAAAAAACTCCGGGGAGGAAGGTTAAACAATGACCTTGAAAGATATACCCATTTTTTATTAATGAACCAACTGGGTTCCCGGACTTTGGTGTTGTGTATTATTAGTTTTTAAAATTTGATTGGTTCGAAAACTACCTGCCATTAAAATGTTTTATGGCAAGCTTGATAATCAAGACGTTACTTTTTATTAAGCTTTCCACCCGCTTACCAGAGCAGTTAATGTTAATACACACCAGGCTTGAGTAGGCCCGAATATCTTACGAAGCTACTCAGTTGCCTAGGCCGAAATACGCAGATTAATGCGCATCCCCTCCTTTTTGGAACGAAGTTCCTTTTGGCACTTTCTGGAGCCCGGGAGTGAATCCGAGAAAAACGACCAAAATCGCCGTCACATAACTAAGCGTCACGAAATCTACCGATGATGATAACTTGAGTAAAAAATGACCGTGTTAGTTGAAATTTGGTACACATGTTCATTTTACCAATACCTAGGCTGAGTTTGTTGGACAAGGTTATCCACCCAAGCGATCACGCGCAACGCTCGCGTAAACGTAAGCTTAAAATTTAAAATTGGAACTTTAGGACGGGAAAAAATTCTAACTTCATCCATTTAATGAGATAAACAACTTTTTTAAATAATTTATAAGAATTTATTAAGAAGACCTAAACGTTTAAAATAAAGAAAACAACGTTTTTACCAATATCTTACACTCTAACGTAACGATTTTAATAAAACTTCTTACAGATCGTCTAAAGGGTAATTGAAACAGGCATGTGAAATTTCAACCTGATACAAGCAGAAGTTTTTAGTGTTGGTAATTTATATTTTTTATTATAATATTTTAATTGGAGTAATACGCCGGCGGAGTCAGATGGGACAGTCCTTTTTTTTCTCTACAACCATTTGCTTTAACTATAAACTCATCAAAATTAACTTTTTTCTCAATTTACAATACATTATTTATTGTAAGACGCTCTCTTCAAAGATAATAATTAGTTATTCTTTTAATTTTGCCTTAACTCCGCTAGTACAAATCTGCTTTAACTATAAACTCATCAAAATTAACTTCTTTTTCAATTTACAATACATTATTTATTATAAGACGCCCTCTTCAAAGATAATAAATAGTGTTTCTTTTAATTTTGCCTTAACTCCGCTAGTACTAATAGTTAGTTACTTTTAATTTTGTCTCTTTTCTAACTCCGCCATGTATAAGTAGTTAGTATCGTATACTTAGCACTGTCATTTTATAATTTATATTTAATAAAAAGCTTAAGGAACTTAACGTATTATGTTATCGACACCACACGTATTTTTCCTATGTGTTTTACCGTTCCAACTCGAGCTGGTTTAATGCTTCAACTTTAATTCAATTCAATGTGTGTATTTAGTTTCGACGGTAAAAATCTGGGCTGGGAGCCTGTCTAGTATCACCCTAGATTAATTCAATGTATTCCATCAGCAAAATTCGGCACCCTAATTTAATTCAGTGCATTTAATTCTATCAGGTAAAATCCGGGCCGCCTCGTATCAGTCTAGTGTACACGCCCTAAATTTAATTCTATTGGCAATAATCCGGGCTGGGTCGACTCAGGCTGGACTAGTGTGTGCACTTTAATTCTATTTAATGCATTTGATTTTATCAACAAAAAAAATCTAGGTCCTATAGATCGGTATATAGGTGGCATGTTTGACCTATTTTTAAAACCCCTTAACCTTTTTTCAGGGCCCTATTGCCCCCCTCCCCCTCCCCTCCCTGGTCCTGTGTACACCACTAGAATTTAAAATACAAGAGAAATCTATAACATAGTTCGAAAACACTTGCCTTAATATACATTTAGGACACGTCAAACAATTTTTTCCAAAACAAGAAATTGTCATTTACAGTTCCTAAAACTTTAAAGCACGTAATTTCATATGTGAACGGATTACCAATTACATTACTCTATACTGAAGGAAACAAATGATAGCTATTTTTAGTCTTATTTATAGCGTCTATTTTAAATCAGAATTGACTTTTTAAATTTACGAGTCTGTTATTCCCTTTCATATATATAAGATTTACCTCAGACTTATTTTAGAGGTTACTGGTTGTTTGCGAGTATCGGTATTCGATTTGAGTTTTGTAGCATAAAATAAAGAAATGTTTATGTTTCGATGTATAGTAGAAGACGTTATCTACACTATATATATATATATATATATATATATATATATATATATATATATATATATATATATATATATATATATATATATATATATATATGTGTGTGTGTGTGTGTATGTATGTATTCATTTATTTATTTATTTATTATGTATCACTGTCGGGTTTGAAATATGTTAATACATAATTGGCAAAGCAGGATTGTTTCCTCGACTTAATTTTAATACTTGAAGACCAATAAATAAAAATAAATAAAAAATCATGTACGGGGTACTGGGGTACCTCGGACTGTTCCTCACTTTGGAGGCCACTAAAGTGGCCTCTTTAAATAATTTTTATACATTATTTTTATTTATTTTATTTCATTTATTCAATTATTTGAATTTTGGCGGTATTTTGTCAGGAATGTAAACAAACTTTGCCGTCATCAAAATTATCACACTAATAAATAATTATATTCGCTTAAAAGTTTTTTTAAAGATGTAAACAAACGTTGAACTTTAACAAAAGTATCACACTGATTAATAATTATGTTCGCTTATAACTTTTAAACTAATTAATGGAATTTCATCGGTTTTTTTTTTATATTTGTTCCTTAATTTTTTCTGGTTCCAACAATATGCTATATGTCAAAAACGTATTTATACTTTCGGTATTATTAACCGTCAAAATTCAAAAATTGATAACTTCAAAATGGCGGCCAATATCAAAATGAAATTTTGTTGGCTTGTTTGTCATACAGAGAGGCACATTCGTGCCAAACTCGATCAGGACCATTTTCGATTTTAAAATTTTTGCTGACTCAGCAAACTGGGTTAAAGATGGCGGAAAAGGTTGATTTTCCTGGCGGCACCACTACAGGTAAGGACTGATTTTTCTGCCCAGTTTCAACTCTCTAGGTTAAATACCTTGGGCGCTACGATGATAACATACACACATACATCCATACATACAGACGTCTCAGTAGGTCTTAAATACACCCAAAACGGATAATTCCATAGTTCTCGAAAAAAAGAATTTTGGGTGAAAACAATACTTTTCCTACCATAGTTAGTGAGGAAAAGTAAAAATGATGGTTTGACCCACATATTGTAAAATTGGAACAATTATTTACTAATTGAAGCGAGCGTAGCGAGCTTCCTACATTCAACGAAATATGCTCCGTGTCTGTCTGTCTGTCTGTCTGTCTGTCTGTCTGTCTGTCTGTCTGTCTGTCTGTCTGTCAGTAACGTTCACGCGTGTGACGATAACTTGAGTAAAAGTTGACCGATTTAGTTGAAATTTGGTATACATGATCCTCTTACCAATACTCAGGCTAAGTTCGTTGGACAGCGTGATCCGTCCAAGAGTTCGCGCGCAACGCTCGCGTAAACGAGAGGTACAAAAATTAAATTGGAATTTCAGGACGGGAAAAGATTCTATCATCATCTATTCGATGAGACGAACATTTTTTTCAAATAACATTTTTTACTAAAACCAACAGCGACACCGCTATGACTTAATAAAGATCGCTAAAACTATTAAAGCGGACCTAAACGTTTAAAATAGAGAAAACAACCTTTTTACCGATATCTTACGTTCTAACGTGACGATTTTAATAAAACTTCATAGACACCATCTGATGCACAATTGAAATAGGCATGCAAAATTTCAATTTGATACATGCAGTAGTTTGTTTGTAGCAAAGAGATACAAATTATAAATATTGAAATAGAGATGTGTGGTTAAAGGAATAGTAAGAATGCGGGGTGGTTCCCTTACTACTAGCCGCTGCACTACTACCAGACCCATTATCTATCAACTCATCATGATTCACAATAATCTTTTTTTTCAATATTCAATACATATTTATTACAATACGCTCGCTTCAATGATAGAGCCACGCGATGCCTAGTATTAAATTTACAATAAGTACTACAAGATCAACTAGTTCTAACATGTACATATAGTTAAATAAATTAAGATATAGACTCGAGTATCCTACTATAAAGTTGCTTAGTCAAAGTTGTAGGCCTGGGGCCTATTCAGTCCTTAACCAAATTGTTAGGGTAAAATGAAGAGGGGAATAAACTTATTCCGTGCCTTCGTCTCCTTTTGGTAATAACTCCTATTTTTATAATAACTCTATACTGCCGTGCAAAGGTAAAAGGCAGTCAATATGGCAATATGGATGATTTGACATTTCGAGAAAAAAGCATCTAAAGTTTTTCAGCTGTAGCACACTTCTATGATCAATTTTTCTGAAATAATTTGTTTGGTTGCTTCAATGAGTATATTAGAATTTATAATAATAAAAAATTATGCAATTTTATTGTCTAGTACATTATTTATGAAGGCAACTGCTTTTTGTTGTTGTTTTGGTTCATTTTTTATATTCCAATTTTGGCAGTTAGTCATAATGACTGCCTTTTATCATTGTACTAACCCGTGGCTGCTTTTTTATCTTGGAGGAGTAAAAGTTGGTTTAGCAGCCAGACCATAATAACTGCTTATTTAAGTTGTATAACGATATGGCTGCTTTTTTATATTTGCAGCAACAGTTTAAACAGTAATGGCTGCTTATTTTTCTTAGTCTGTTTGCTTATGTTTTCTTCATCCAAAATTTGTCTGTATATAGTTCATAACTACAATCAAGTTGCGGGTGTTACTGGATGAAATCATGATGCATAGATGTAATAGTTATATCATTGGGTATATATCAAACATTACATGGTGCATGTTCGCGCCTGTAATGTGAGATGGTCGGCTGAAGAGTTTCAATGTGGTTCTTGAATATTGTTCTGTCAAATATGTTATGCGGCGAATGTTTTCCTAGCTTGTCAGCAGGTGGGTCCAGATCAGTAGAACTTGTTTTATTCAATACGTTAAAAAAGACAATAGTTTTTGGGGTGATATCCTAGAGTTGTTACAAAGAACGTTTTGCATACTTCAATTGAACCTCCTGCATTGTTAGTTATCTTGTATACGTAATATTTTTTTAAATGTATTTTGTATCTCAAGTTGTATGAGACTTTACTGGTTCTCGATCACAAGTATGAAGAACAGATGACCTCTGTTCTTTGCTGCTCAGATTCCAAAATTTTTCGTGATTTATTTTTCTAGTTTCTCAATTAATTATATTATAACAGCCTTTTGTACAAGTCTTCCTGCAATGTATTTCAGTCATGGGGTGTCGCTGTTTTATTGAAATTTTACCACTCTCAAGCTTTCTTTTTCTAATCGTTTGTAAGTTTTCTGAAGTCTGTAGATCAGACCCAGACAATGATAAAACTTGAGTTGTCAGTGGCTCACCCAAGCTTAATTCGACGTTAGAAACTGCCTCGTTACATCCGTATTTATTAATGTTTTAAGTATCTAAATTCAAAAGCGTAACATTTGAGTTTTGGTCTAATACAGGAAGTTTTAAAAACTCACCAAGTGGGTCATCAAAATTTGGTTCCTCAGAAACTACTAGCTCGTAACTAATACATTATCACAATTATTATTTTTATCATAAATAGGGTTTAAATTAAGCGTGACTTGTTCATTTACCTTCAAGTTGCAGCATGTATCAAATATATTATTTTCTTTCAAAAGTGATCCAATCTTGTGAACATATTCAATCACTGTATTCGTTCACTGTATATTAGTTGTTTTCCAAAGTTGTATCAGGATTATTAGACAAAATTTGAACATATTTATCAGGAAAAAACGCTTACATTATCATGGAGTGGCAAAGTACTTATTTCTGTTAAAAGTGTTTCACATTCATTTACAATCTGTTGATCAGTAAATACTTGAGGCTGTGTTTTATTTTTTTGCAATTCTAAACATTTACTAACAAGTAACTTTCCTCTTGACAGCATGACGTATAATAAGATTGCACTCATTGCACAGCAACAACAACAATTTAGTGTTATTTTAAATAATTAGGAAGAGTTAAAACACATTATTAATATAGAAATAAGTTATTATATACATGACACCCTTGTCTCTTCTCGATCGTAAACAAAACAACTGTATGAAAAGGTTTAGAACATGTTGGATTTTATTGACATGTTGCAATGAAAAAAGGCAGTCGGTGGGCTGCCTGCTCGACCCTCTAGGATGGTAGGAACCGAAACAAGGTAAAAAGGCAGTCAGTGAGAATGTTCCGAAGCTGAAGAAATGTTAAACACACTCTCTCCAACACTAAAAGGCAGCTATGACACCAGTACTGCCTTTTCCTGATGTATTAAGCGTAACTGCCTTTTAATTTTGTAATAGTTGTTAAAACAATGAAAGCAGTCAGACATTTATAGGATTAAGAGCATTTTATATATGTTTCTGGTTGCTTTTGAGTGTTGTAGATGATAGAACATTTCAAGACGAATCCAACGATACCAAAATGTCTATATGTGTAAAAATGGGTCTGACTGCCTTTTATCTTTGCAGGGCAGTATAAGCCCTGCGGCTTTTTTTTACCTCTTAAATTTTATTGTTCTTTTCAACTGTCTGGGGTGCAATTTGGTTGCTTCGTCCGTTGCCTTTCCTCTTCAGTTTGAATGACACCTGGACTAGGTGAGAAGAATCTAAGCTATCTGAATACTGAATATACGAACGAAGCTCTCTTTTTTTCAAATAAATTTAATAAATCTCCTCTACTCCATTTGAATTCCACGGTTCCTTGTAATTTATATCGTTAGTGCTCCTTCCCAAGTACTTTTTTTTGCTGTGAGAATAATTGTTTTTTGCACATATTTTCACTATTTTTTTTTTCACTATTGTTTTTTACTACGTTTTTATTAGCTTGCTTTCTTGTTTGTTTGTTCAGTACAAATCTTGCAGTTGATTTTTAACTACCTTCCCGAGTAGCTAGACATTTGAAACTTTTAGAATAGCTCAGAACACGATGAAAATGCATTATTTAAATACTTTTAGCCATCTTTCAGCAGAATTTAATTCGTTTTCAGCAAATTTTGCTGTATAATAATAATAATTGTATCATTAAATAATTGATAAGTGGAGTCCAAGTCCCACTTGTCAGCAGCTGTATAGAAAGTTAGATCGGAGAAAATCCGCAAGTAATTTTATATGTTTTGACATGTCCCATATTTACGATCTTCATTTTGACAGGTTTTAAATTTATGACAAAAAATTTAAAAACGTAGTGTATAAAAAGGTTTTTTTTATCTTGCAATTTTCACTATTTTCGTTCATATATAAGATTAAATATATATTTAAACATTTATTATTCTTGATGATCACTGATTACAAAATTAACACTACTAAATGAACGACATAAAAACCTGCATTGATATCTCATTAAAGAAGTTTCACACTGGAAATATAAAACTTCACTTTAATTGAAATAGTTGAAATGAATGACAGCCCATGCCTAGATATTCGATAAATTAATACTACTATTAAAGAGGACGGAGAAATACGTAGGAATATTAATATAGTAGTGAATATTAATGTTGACATCGGTGGGTGAAATCTAGAATTTGTGCATTTATTCAACCCACAGAGTTAATCTATAGGATAGGGGTCTCCAAACTAATTTGAACTATCCTATGGGTCTGATATTCTCAAAACACATAAAAAAAACTTCTGATTAAGTATTTTTTTGCCAGTGAACCGCAGACTATAAACATATAAATACATCGAAAAGAGCATAATTATAAAATAAAGTAGTTTGTGAATAAAAAAATAAAAAATCGAAGTTTCCAAATAGTAGTATATTTACTTTTAGTGAAAGAACGTTCATGAATTTTTCAGATTTTTTGTACTTTGCATAAGCGAATTAGAAGGGGGCACTTTTCACACCTACTTCAAACTCGCCTACGCTTGCCCTATCAAAGCTTATAACCATAAAATGATATATTTTTGTAATTAGCTCGGCGTATCCTTTCATATGTTAGTTACCCCACACTGTCTCCCAAAAAAATAAAAATAACTCGCTTTAGTTTATTACCTAATATTTTTCAAAAATATTTTTTAAGTCGCTATATTATTAAAATGTGAGGGTAGGTACTATACATATATATGCCAAATTTCAAAGTGATCGGACAAAAGGTGTAGCTGTGAGAGCAGGTGACAGACAAACACACGCAGGAAGATAATATAAGGGTCCTTGGTTTTGCCTACGGACCCTAAAATTATCAGCGCGAGCCTTGTATAATTTTTTTTTGGCCGAAATGGATATGGTTTATGAGCTTATTACTTTGAGGCGACACTGATTAAGGACATTAGGATTTGTTCAGTGGGCAAAGTCTTTAATTTTCCTTTATTCGTTACTTTGCAATGAGGAAAAACTAGGAAAATATTATGTTCAAATATTATATCCCCTACATTGTGATGTCCGGTAGCTGAATTTTGCTTACTTTATCCGGCCCACTATGGACCATCAAATCCAGAGCCGGTCCTTCTACTAAATAGATAAGCGACACTGATTAAGGACATTAGGATTTGTTCAGTGGGCAAAGTATTTAATTTTCCTTTATTCGTTACTTTGCAATGAGGAAAAACTAGGAAAATATTATGTTCAAATATTAAAGAAAATCAAATTTGGTACTAAATTTAGTTCAAATTAGTAAAAAAAAATCCTTCAAATTAGTTTATACTTCATTTACATATCATTTTACAAACATAAAATAATCAATGTTTTCATATATTATTTTATTGCTATTCTGTAACCAAATATGTCTTCCAGTTTTTTAAAAAAAAAAAAAAATACATGACTAAATTCTCGTAGCTTTATTGGTTGTGCATTGAATGTCATTATATGGTAAAAAATACTTCAAATAAAACATTAATTCAAAATGTGTAATAATGTTTTATCGTTAAAAATAAACTAGCTTAAAGCATTTATTAACAAAAAAAGCTATTAAAATGTTTACTTTTATAAATTTAGCTTGGTATTATATTAGTTTTTTTTTTGTTTTTTTTTTGACAAAATGACAGTTGTTTGTAAAAACGTGTGGGACAATTTTAAAATTGTTAAACTCATTTTGTCTTCTTATTTAGTTTAGCAAACCATTTCTCCTTTGGTCGCTATTTCCTTTGGATTTTAATTAAATTTATATTGCTACAATTTTAATATAGTGTAGGAAGGAGTTTTCCTTGGTGGTAAGTTTATTTATCCGAGCTGTACATCATTAAAAGATTTTAAGGTTTTAGTTCAAGAAGAGGAAATAATTGCATTCCCTGAATATCTCTGTATATTTACGGAATGGACCGTGCCTCTTTCTACTTAATAGTAATGAAAAATAATCTTCTTAAGTGATTATGTCTTGAAGAAAGATACAAGAAAATAAGTACGAGGTGTAAAATATTTCCTCAATCTATAAAATGTTAAAATTCCAAAAGGAAAAAAATTGAATCATTTTTAAAAATAAAATTATTTTATTTTTCATGCTATAAAACATCCGAAGTTTTTGAAATATTTATGGGCTTAGTATGAATTAATATATAAAATATTTTATTGTTGAATTGCTAGAAAATTTACGTATTTCAACGAGCTTAAAATTCAATTTTTAATATTGCTTTCGAGCTTACTGATGTAAACGGAAGTTATGTGATCCTTCGGCAGAATGAACATTTTTAATTTCTCTGATTTCAAAAATCCCCAGATAGAAATCAGTTTCAGACATAAGGGAACATTCTTGGTTCCGTGCCTGTCGGTCTGTCACTCAATTTTTGCGAACCAACATATCTTAAAAGCTGCTCGTCTGAGTTTAATGAAATTTTAATGGTAGGTCATAATTAGCCCATTGTTGATCCCATTTAAGTTTCAACCTTCTGCGCTTATTTGTTTCTTTTCCACATGCACACAAACTTGCATTTATTTACACCTATATCTTCATATTACTTATCTGGATATTTATGAAATTTTGATGGTTTGTCCAAAGTAGCCAGCAGATAGCCCCAGATTAATTACAACCGTCTAAGCTCTTTAAATTTTGCTAAATTGATACTTTAATTCATGTAAAAAATCAATTTTGACAGATTTAAAAATTGGTGGAAAAATAAAATACATTTTACAATAGTAGGTTGTAATTATAAAATCATTTTAAGCATAAACTCATTAAATTATACGAAACAGGACGCGAGGAAGCTATGTGCCACACGATTTTTATTACTGGAGCTGTAGGATTTGACACACTTCGCCACTTGGTAGCGCCACCTGGGTGGCGCCCACCTGGTTGATGCCACTTGCTCCCGCCACCTGACTTGCGCCACCCACTTATATGAGGGATGCAGTCAGCCCCAGATTTGATTTCCCCTATATTTGATTGAAGGAGTAGGGGCTGAGTGGCGTGACTTGGGTGGCGACGTGTGACAGGCTCAATTGAAAACAATGGGTTGACCGGGTGGCGCCACCTGTGGGTGGTGGCTGGACCGTCGGACGGTCGACTGTATAGTGCCACCCGGCAGGTGGCGCCACCTCGTGTGACAGGTTCCGTCAATTCTCATAGACGACCGGGTAGCGAAGTGTGTCACCCCCCTTAGGGGTAAATAAGAAATTATAAACCTCTATTTAAATTATAGCTATAAAAGGCCAAAATTATATCTAATAATAAGATGTTGGCAAACTGTACAACGTGAAAGTTTGTGCCAAGGTTTCGCTATGATTTGCATCAACAGAGTATGAAAAAAAAAAAATAATAAATTAACACCAAAATGTCTATGTTTACTACTAAGACATGTTATAATAGAACGAATAGAGGTGTAGTTGAAGATCTAGAGACTAGGAAAGGGTAAGGTCGATAAAAGGCGGATTAACGGAACAAGAAATGCTGAAATAATCAGCTGTTGCTAAAAACAAAGTTGGGAACAATACACTTATTCCTTATCTTTGACACCTTTTAGATTTTACTACTTTTCAGGTTTTCTAAATTCCCCATGAACACTGGTTTCGTTTGTTTACAATTACCCCCTGTTTACATTTACCCCGCTTGACCCTAAATAATTTTGTTTATTCGTGTATGTATAAAAAGGGGTATTCTCGATCTTTGTTTAACGAGTTATTATGTTAATGAGTAAAATGTGGATCTTGACCAGAAGACGAATTATATGTTAAATTTTAAGCAGGTGCCGCTTTTAGTGGCTTACGCATGCACTATTTGACAGTTTTTAGATTAGATTACCCTAATGTTTTAAGCCTGGTTTATACGATGCCGATTGGCGAGACAACTGGCGGGGCCAATTGGCCTCACGGATTGGGGGACAATCGCTGGCCAGTTAAGTTGGAAAAAAAACCCGTTTACACGTGGATTTGAATTGTCCCGGCAGTAGAGGTCGAGAAATGGACGAGTAAGCATCTTCTACTATGTCCTACGAAGAGTTGTATTTAATTCGGAATGACCTTTGTCGGGAATTCATTGCTGAGTCGTGAAAAGTTCTAATGGATGAGGTAGAAAAGAACCGGGAGTGGACTAGGAAATGGCTTTTAAAAAGACTTCAGGGGGTACGTAAATCTCCGCTAATCCGCAACCGGATTTTGCACTTTTTTGTTGTTTTGTAAGTTCAGTATTAAAATTGCCTCGAAAGGCCTTAATTTTAGCCTTTACCTCATCGACACTAAAACCTTCAATATTCATTTTGTCGGCTATATCCAAGAGTGCCGTTTGGCGGGCCTTTTTGTCTTTATATAGATAATTTTTTTTTTTTTTTTTTTTTAAATACATATTTTTTTGTTATACTCCTCTACAAGGTTGCCCGAGCGTAGAGGAGGAGCCTGATAGCCTAATCATAATAATATAATTATTCAAATTTACACACATTATTGACTGTTATATATATAAAACACACATACACACAATTACATACATATATCGATATGTTTTTAAATTTTATTGTTTTAATATGAAATTTTATCATTAATATAAATTGAATCCTCTCTTTATTTACTAAAATTTAGGAGCAGTTTTATTTGATACCTTATCTGAAAGCTAAATATATTTATAATAGGAAAATAAACCTTAATAACCTTTGTTCCATTATCATTTGAATTGAATTTAGAATGTAATGCCAGTACCGTCGGATTCTCTGAGAGTTATACAACCCCGTCAGCTAATTTAAACTAACTTGACCTAAACTATATCACTAACGTAGTATTCTTTATATATCATTCATTTCATTTATATCTTTTATTATTATTATTACTACTATTATTATTATTATTGTTAAGTCTAAATTAGAATTTAGATTGTTAATATATTAGAATTTTCATTTAAAATTATTACATTTTAAAAAAAAATATATACCTATGTATAAAATTATAAAATAATATTTTCGAATTTATGATATATATATTTATGATATATATCGTCATGCATGTCCCACAGACATCTATGTTCAACGTATTGTTCAACAAATTTTTAATATTTATTTCATCGTTCCACTTTGGAGCCATTCTCACAGATTAAATTTAAAAAAATAACGAGCGAAGAAAAAAACAGATTTAATTTTAGAGAAAAAAGATACTGTACACAAAGAAAGAAACTGTCTCTTTGATTGGCACGACGCTACTGTCCTATATCGTTCACACGGTGCCAATTGTCGCGGCAATACCGAGATCCGAGAGGGGGGGAGAACCCCCCCTCTCGGATCTCGTAGCTGGGCCCAGTTGATTGTCCTCAACCTACTCCTGGAGACAATAGCTGGCCAGTCCAATTGACGGGACAATTGGCAAGCCAAAAACTGGCCTAAAACGTTTACACGAAGCCAGTAATTTCATGCCAGTCAACTGGCTTCTTTCAATTGTCTTGCCAATTGGCATCGTGTAAACCAGGCTTTAGGGCAGCGTTTCCCAAAGTGTGGGTACCCCGGTGGGGGCGACCCGGCACCAGATCGTAGAAAAATTTTGCCGGGTCCCGAAGAATAATTGTAAAAACATAAAATATGTTTTCGGTTAAAAATTCGGTGTTATATTATAAAAATTAAAATGAAATTATTCAATTTTTAAGTTTTTGGTAGTATTCATACTACGAAAAGTTTATATTTTAATTTAAATCAAATTATTATTATTATTAACTACGGGAAACAGACAGTGATAAATACACTCCCGCGCCGGAATTTGAACCACGGGTCTCCTGTATTTCCAGTACAGATGCTCTTACCAACTAAGCTACGAAGGAGAATGATTTTTCACTGCCGTAATCGATAACTAGTCCCGAATCCAAGCTTTCAATATTCATACACATTTAGACAGTCAATATTTATAACATTAGAACTAAACCGAGAATTAACGCTTATAATTATAAAGTACTCCATTAGTACCTGTACCTTGTACAATCAATTCGAAATTAAATTTTTAAGTTTTTGGTAGTTTTCATACTACGGAAAGTTTAATTTTTAATTTAAATCAAATTATATACTGGAGACCCGTGGTTCAAATCCCGGCACTGAAGTGTATTTTTCTCTGTCTGTTTCCCGTAGTTAATAATAATTATAATTTGATTTAAATGAAATTATTATGAATAATATTTTTATATAGAAATGGGGAGTGATCATAAACACCTCTTTTTGTATTGTAATTCACGATAGCTTTCAAAAGGAAACGTTTTAAAACGTCTGTTTGAGCTAAAAGACGAAGTTTTAAAAAATTTTTTATGAACACCCATCATACATTTTTTGAAACATTACATACATTTATTGAAACCCATGCAAACTACGATGAATGAGATTTACATCTAGAAACACTATCAGTTTCAATTCAAGAATATCTTTCGGAGGTAATAAATAGTTTTATAGACTACTTTCCTTGATATTCCTCCTTCAAATAATAATATGTGGATTAAAGATCCTTTTTCTGTCGAAATTGAAAAGGAAGAAATGTTAAATCTTAGTGAACAAGAAGTGGATCATTTAATTTAAATATCATAAATATGTGAAATATCGCACCGATATTTTTTAATGAAATATCGCACCGAACTAATTAATTTTTGGTTGCACTGTCTATCCTATCCAAGTGTAAAAGAAGAAGAGATAACATTTTTAATATCTTTTGTCAATACTTTTACGTGTGAAGCTGCGTTCTCAGCCTTGGTGTACTTAAAAAATAAGTATCGAAACAGATGAGATGTCGGTGAGAATAAAATTAACATCATTACCTGCTAATTTGAAATTGTTATGTGATAACAAACAGCATCATCCTTCGCACTAAGCACAAAATATGTGGAAAGCAAAGATTACTTCATTTACTTAAGTTTTAAATGAATATAATTGTTATTTTTTTTTAATTACATATAATATATTTTTCTTATATAATTATTTTTCAATTTTTGAGAATGAAAAAACAAACAAATAACGTTTTTTTTTTTTTTTTTTTTGTAAATCCTACATACTTTTTTTTTTTCAAAATTATGTTGTTCGCGAAACAAATCTCATCCCGGGCCACGGTCAAAGAAGTTTGGGAAACGCTGTTTTAGGGAGTATTATTATAGGGTTAATTTATTATTTCCCCCTAATCATCTCTTAGATTACCTACCTAGTCACAATCATCAAACATAACAATCACCTAAAACCTTCCCAATCATGAAGGAAGAAATATATTTTACCTCCAGCGGGGACAAAAAGTGAACTTTCCTCCCTAGTTTACAGGGAGGAAAGTAGCTCATTGCACCCGGTCGGGCTCAACAGGGAGTAATGAGAAAGGAGGGAATCATGAACTTTCATGATTCCCTCCAGTGTTGCCCAAGTGATTAGCACAAGTAAATAAGCTTGGTGCTAATACACATTTCATTTATTAACTATTGTTTAATGTCTAAATCTATAATGTCATCTTCACACATAACCTTCACGACGTTTGTCATGATGACTCATCCGTAAAACAAACTAAAAGTTAAAAGAGAAATCATTATTTCTAAATGTAGATCTACTCATATGGATGATTATACGTTAGTTGTCAATACCATTCAATACACGACTCAGCTACCAGCTGATCTCCCATTTAATTTTAGCATTGAAATTCAAATAATTACAAATCTATAATTTAATTTTAACATGATTAAACTTATCTGGTGAATTATTATTAGTATATATCAATTTTTTTTAAAATATAAAAATGTTTACTTTTTTAACATAAAATATTTTAAAATTAAAATCATATTCAATTATTTTTTCTCCCTTCTGGAGGTAAAATCTTGTACGTACCTTGGAAGTAAAAATCACTTGCACCCTCGCGATAATTAACTCCCTCGGCTCCGCCTCGGAAGTGAACGCTATGGTTCCCTTGGCTTCGCCTCAGGAACCAACTTCATCACTCAGGGTGCAATCACTTACTTTCCTCCCTTGGTGCGTAAATAACTATTTCCAATCTATTTTCCTACCTCCATCATTTCAACCCGATTTAACACCTGTCAAACTTCATTTAACTCACTCAAAGCCGAGTTAAATTTTAAAGGGATATAACTAGTTATTTATTAAAAATGGAGGATCATTTATCCAATTTAACTGGCTGAACACAGTTTAGCACGTTAAATTGAAGATCTTGATTACCTCCGACCTCCAATATTTTTTTATATCGATAAAAATCTTTTTATATGGGTTTGTATTTTCAATAGCAAAATTCCATTGAGAATTCGTTTTTTATATATTCAAGAACTGTAAAGTTTCTTTTAAGTTATCAGCCCGTCTACCATATAGTATTAAAATAAATAAAAATTCGTTTAATCAAAAAAGTTTATTTTTGTAGTGCTTTACAAAGTTTTAAGTGAATTTAATTTATATTTACTTGGAATTTGTATGTATTTTGACCGTCTTTTTTTTTATTTATTTTTATCTTTTTTTTTCTTTTTCTTTTATGTAATTTAAAAAGTATTACACAGAGAGAAAGTGATACGCTCGAATAACTTTGAGTAAATGCATTGTGTAGGATTTTTATTTGAATATTCAGAAAGAAGAATAAAAAAAAAAGAAGAAATACTTCTGTATGAAGAAAATACTTGAAAGTAAGATAATGCAAGTTGTTAGCTTTGATAAACTAGTAACTTAATCTACTAATTAACATAAAGAAAAGATAAATTACATGTATACATTTCATTACAGATGTAATGTTAAGTAATATTAACAAATATTTTACGATCAACAGACAAGACTAATAGGGGTTGAATCTGATTGGAGTGCGTTTGAAATCACTAACGAGGTCAACCGAGAAGTAACCATCGCTTTCTTAGATAACCAACCTGAACAAGGACCGCGTTCGTAAATCTTCGCTTCTTTTAACGATCAATAGGTATGATTGAGACTGTTTAGACTGTGCCAATGACGGTTGTACTTCTTTAGATTGCTACTCCCCTATTTTTTTTTAAGAATATAAATAGATATTATTATTTATACTTTCCTTTGCGTCTAAGTAAATATTAAAACAAAGGGATGTTTAGTCCAATGTACTTTGGGACAAAGAAATATCACACTTCTATTTTTATAAAGGGAGTAAAAACATTCCGTACACCTTCTTTAGATTGTTACTCCCTTCTGTTTCTTTTAGAAGGGTAGTAACAGTCTAAAGAAGTGCCACAGTTAGTTCGGTTAGTTTATAATATTACCTTCTGTTGCGCTTAATTTAAAAAAAAATTGGAATTTACTGCACTGTCTTCCATCTTAAATTTTGTGATGTTTTATTTATTTCCTTGTTAGTCCTGGAGATAGCGTGCAGAAAAGTGTCCGACTAACATTAAGCTAGGGTTTTGTGAAGAGCTTGATTTGGAGTAGAATTTGAATAACTAACCTATTAAGTGACGAACTAACATTAACTTGATTTTTGGTCTACTAACTAATTCTGTACTCAGGATCATGCAAATCATATTGTTCACCATAAAGTTACCAGTTCACCATTGTCACCATAAAGGGATATGGCCGCTATCCATTGTTTTATTGTTTTTTTTCAAATCCCTATTGCCAAGCTACGAGCCGCAGACGAACTTAACAGACCGCATATTCTTAAAAGGCACTAAGAGATTGACTTGTCCACAAAATCCTAGCTGGATGTTAGTCAGAAACTTTTTCGCCGCTATCTTCAGGATTATCTACATTGAAAAATGAAACGATTAAAACAAAAAAACTTGTAAACGCGAAGTATTGTCAATAGTTTCACACTAACAATAAACAAGTTTAAGTTCACAACCTATTCGAAAACATCCATGCTGTTCCGTCATGGTGGCTAGCCACCATAACACTAAACGACAACACTCGCCGATCAACCTGGTTAGTCTTTCCAAACCTAAATACCGGCGTAGCCTAGTGATTAGCGAACTAGCAACTCACCCGCATGAAACCTAAGTCTAAACACCGACAAATCTGATGAGTTCGAAACCCAGAGAGGTGACATGATTCACACTAATGATCACATCGAGTAAAAAAGTTAAGTGACCTGATCCACTGTCATGTAATAATCTAATAATGTGTTTAAGTGGATTTAAAACAATGAGCAGTAAAATGAAACCTAGGTACCACTACGTCAAAGTGGATTTAAAACAAAGAGCAGTAAAATGAAACGTAGGTTCCACTACGTCAAAGTGGATTTAAAACGACGAGCAGTAAAATGAAAACTAGGTTCCACTACGTCAAAGTGGATTTAAACAAATGAGCAGTAAAATGAAACCTAGGTACCACTATGACAAAGAGGATTTAAAACAAAGAGCAGTAAAATGAAACCTAGGTACAACTACGTCAAAGTGGATTTAAAACAAAGAGCAGTAAAATTAAACCTAGATACCACTACGTCAAAGTGAATTTAAAACAAAGAGCAGTAAAATAAAACCTAGGTACCACTACGTCAAAGTGGATTTAAAACAAAGAGCAGTAAAATGAAACCTAGATACCACAACGTCATCAAATCATCTCCTAATTCTCCATAACGAAGAGTATAGGAATTGTATAAATTAGTTATTCTACAAACAACGATTACTTAAGAGCAGCATAGAAGAGTAGAGAATTATTATGCTCTTGCTCGAGTAGGATAATTGAGCATACAAGTTAGATAAAGACAAAAAAAAAAAAAAAAAAAAAAAAAAAAAATGTAGCGAAGAAAAACAGAGAAGATGTACTGACACGAATTTAAATGAATAAATAAACAGGGTTGAAGTGGTCTACGAACCACGGTTGCTTTAAACCTAGCAATCTAAAAGATATACAGAATGAATAAGTCCGATACGTGTGTAAGACTAATAAGGATGTATTGAAATCTAAAATGCTTATAGTATTTATAAGTAGCTTTAGATTTTCCTTTGTGGATTTATAGCGAATTTTAAGTCACATTATCAGATAAGCTTTAAAAACATACATTATAAGCTTTAAAAAAGTTAAGGTAAAAATACTAAAGTAGCAAAATTAGCAGTAAATTTATAAAAATTAAAATCGATTACATAAATATTTTATTTTATTTTAATAGCTACAATTATCAAGCTATTGGCTTTTTTAAAAATTTTATCGCTAATAAAACTTTGAATAATGCATTTTTATTTTTTTTAAAAATACATTATTTTATTAAAATTTAATTTACTAAAATATTTATTTTATATTAAAAGGAACTAAAAAGATGGTAGCTCTCGATTATTTTTTTGTTTTTTTTTCGTTTTTCTTTTAAAGCCCTCTGGATTTTTTTATGGATTTATCCCAGGTGCAATTACATTTAGGCCTAAACTTAGCGGTAGAATATAATTTTCCTCTTTTTGTCTCTTTATTACCACAAGGTCTTGTATTCTTTTAAAAATCAATATTATTCAATAAAAAATATTCCCCGTTTTTACCATTTTACCCGTTGGGTTTAAAGTCCAAGTGAATTTATGATGAAGTCTAGAATACGGGATAAAAAGATGAGAAGTATGAGTAGGTATCGATTTCCCATAAAATGCTATAATTTCTGGTTAGAGCCGGTGGCCCGACATCAGATTTATTACAGGGCCCCGGGCCCCGGCTGCTGTGTACTATGCAGGCCCCTAATATTCTTTTTTTTTAACCTTATTATACCTACCTATCTGAAATTCCGTTTTGTATTTTCCCATTTAACACCCCTCAGTATTTTTTTATCTCTTTTTATCCAACAAGATAATATGCATTTATTTAATTATCAGTATATTATGTATCTTTAATTAATTACTTTTGTATGTTGTTGGGTCAATTGAGATAGATTTAAATTTTTCAAAAATTGGATTTCAAATTTCATGCCATAATAGTTAGTTTATTAAATCAAACATTTTTTTAGGGACCGTAGGCAAAACCAAGGACCCTTTTATTTTCCTGCGTGTGTCTGTCCGTCCGTCCGGTCGCCTGCTCTCACGGCTACACCTTTCGTCCGATCACTTTGAAATTTGGCATGTATGTGTTTTGTATCTACCCACATATTTTAAAAATATAGCGACTTAAAAAAATATTTTTCAAAAAAATTAGGGTAAAAAAAAATTAAGGGTTTTATTTTATTTTTTTTTTTCGACACCGTGAGGGGTATCATATTAAAGGTTACGTCGAGCTGATTACAAAATAGATAATTCTTTGATTATAACTTTGATAGGGCGAGCGTAGGCAAGTTTAAAGTGGGTGTTTTCTTATAAGGTAACCTCTTTTTAAGGCTTCTTTTTTTATGTCAACTATGTACTAATATTTTTGTTATTATTATATTGATTATTGATTAATATTTAATGTTTATTAATTGTCTGCTACACGGAAAAAATAGCATATGCTACACGACTGTAAAGTGATTTTTCTTTACCTTGGCAATATTTACTGTCCCGCTCTGCTCGACAGTAAATGTAATTGCCGCGGTAAAGAAAAAACTCACTTCACAGCCTAGTAACATAATATAATATTATCAGTAGTTTGTTTATGTGTTTTGAGAATATCAGACCCATAGGATAGTTCAAAGTAAGCATTTTAGCATTTTAAAAAACACCATCAATAAGGTACTACTTAAACTATACAGGGTTGCCTACGGACTCTCGCTGTGTGCTGACTAGCACACACTTGATCTGTTTATTTAAATTTTTGGGCGAGTGGATTGAAACAGTATATATCTGATTGCACGACAGTGCGCAAGGCCAAATTCCAGTAAGCATCTTTACTTGAACAAATTCACCCGGTTTTTCTCACCCACACATCTGGTGCTTCCTCTTAAGGTGGGCTTTTGAAATTTGAAATATAGATAAGTAAGCTAAAGCTTTAGTAGCTTAGGACACTGAAAAAATAAAGCTCTTAATATTAAGGTTTTTCAGAAGGGGAGAGTTTCAAACTTTGCATTTTTGAAACTGCATGGAAATTATAAGTGACTTCCAGAATAGCCGTGATCTCTCAAAAAAAAGAAATGTAAAGTTGAAATTTTTCATTTTTACCCCCAAAAAAAAAATTAAAATGGCGGAAGTAACGTTAAAGTATTTTGTGAATCAACGATAATTGGTATCGAAAAACTGATTGCTCAAACAGCTTCTGATTTTGAAAGGTCTTCAGGTTTGATTTTATGACTTTTTTCGTACCTCTATCGGTTATTCCTTTGTTCGATTTGATTCATATTAAATTTTTGACTTTGATCTCTCTTAGCTTCCGCAATTATTGACCGATTTTATTTCTGCTCTTTAAATCGATTATTTATTATTTTATCAGTTAGTCATATATTTGCTGAGAACAAAAGAGCAAACATTTTATCCATTGCCGTGTCACTTTACCACTTATAAATTTTGTTATTGTGTTGCATATCATTTGAAAGGCCTCAATTTTTACTTTAAGGCTGTGTCATTTATTTATTTTTTTAAATTTTGGTACAGGTACGTTTGTACTAATTTGTATAATAATATAATACATGAGAAATACTCTATATCCGTGTTATTATTCGTCGGTTTAATCTATAATATGGGGAAAATATAGTGGTCTTGCCCCTCAAACCAAGTCGGCACCCACGACGCTGAAGCCAGCAAATATGAATCAAACAAAAACTAAGAATTAATATATAAGCACAATGTAAATATGGAAACATTACAAAACAATAAGTTTAAACAAACTTACAAGCATTAACATGATGCTATAAAAGAATAAAACTTGAGAAAAGTTAACGAGATTAAAACACTTCAACTAATAACAAACTCTAAAGCAATTTAGTAAACCTCATTATAAGTTAGGAAAGATAAAAATAAAATAATATAAAAGGTATAAAATGATTAAAAAATATCAGAAAATAAAGAAGGTTGAAGGAAAATAGAAGAGGGGAGGTTACATAGAGGAAGGAAAAGAATGGAGTATTCCTCCGACAAGCTTGCCTGCTGGTTGTTGACGTTTTAAAAGCATTTAAGTAGGTAAACACAAGAACTGACTGTTAGACAATTCTCTAACTTTTCACTAAGAATCATCTCCGTACAACTAAGGTTCCATTCATTGGCTTCTCTCCCACTTATGGTGATATCATCCAGGTCAAAACTGTCTCCCACTTATGGTGATAAGTGAAGAAGCAGTGTACCTTCCGCAGGATCGTCACGGGCATGCGCAAGGGATAAAAGTCGTTCCATCCCGACTCATGACATTAGGTTTGTTCCAACAGAGCCTCGGACGGTTCTAGAACTGCCGGGAGCATGCGCAGTATCGAAAGACCGTTCCTACACGCTTCTCGGACGGTTCTAGAACTTTTAGTCCCGTGTTCCAACAGAAAGACGAACGGTTCTGGGACAGTCCTAGAACCGTGAAAACAGTTCCCGGACTGAAGCAGGAACTCGGCGAGAACTACTAATACTAATATACGGAGGCGTGTAGGTTACACTACTACTACTGTTCAACTATAACCTAACATTTGTTTTCGTTTCTTGTTTCTTTTCTTGATATCTCTGTTTCCTAGCGTGTTTTGTTTCTCTCTCTACAGTTAATATTTATACTACTTCTTTCTTCTTTACGTATTATTTTTTATCATGATAGTATATTGGAATAATAAAATATAATTTATATTTTATATATATTTATTCCTCTTGATAATTAAAATTTCTCATAGCGACTGTGAGTCCTTTTTAAGAATTACCTCCGATCTTTTTGTCTGTACATCCGCCGATGATTTACAGACAAAAAAAATAAACCAGATAAATTGTTTTTATAATTTTCTTTTTTGTAGTTTTGAACCCTTTATTTGTAAATATTTCTTAATGTGTGGTTGACCTTTTCTTATATGAGGGTTTATTTTTAATAAGCCAAGATAAAATTCACATTTTATCATCCGAAACTTGATTCCGAGATCTCTGTGAAGGAGGGGTCTTACGAACCCGGGGATATCATTAAAATCCGTTTAATATACGTCTGTGCGTACGTATGTGTATACGTTCGTATGTAACTAAACCTTCAATAACATATCGCTTCAAGATATCGTATTAGATGTGGTTTGCGGCATTTTTTTTACAACTTTTGTCGGAAAAACTGATGGCGACAAACCCGAACATCGTAGCTCACGACGATTCGGAGCTGTAAAAGCACGAAATCAGGGTGTCGACGATAACTTCAGTAAACATTATTTGATTTCTATTTCGTTTGGGGTATATATTATGTATTATGTGTCCTATTTGGTAGATTGTACCTATACTTTTAATGTTTTTACTTCCATGAAAATGGGTGTAAATACTGAGTTCTCTCTTGATAGCGTATTGACTCCACAACATTTCATGGAAGTCATGTGTGGGATTTCCACACCGGTACTTTTTATATGATTTAACAGTTAATATTTAAAAAAATTACAATTTTTTACAAACAAATTTTTAATAGGCAACTGAAACTAAAAGACAGGATTGTTACGAGCCTGACGAATCCCAAATGTGAGAGCGAAATATAATCATTCAGAAATGACAGTGTGATAAATTTGTAACTTTAAAAAGATTTGCCCTAATGTGCATTCTTATAAACTTTGTTGAGTTTAACAATAGAATAATATGTTCACGTAAGTAATCCATTTCTGAGTGAACATAAACAAAACAAGTGGAGAGATACGAAGAGGAAAATAAAAACAAGATAAAGAGAGGTAACATGAAGGTTGCAGTTCTGAAAGAGTTCTAAAATCGTTCCAACAGGCTCCTCTTTTTGAATCAGTTCTGAACCAGTCCTCATAGACGCATGCGCATTAAAAAATCCTGAACTGGTTCTAGAACCGTCCTCGAATTGGCTGTTGGAACAAACCTAGTGTCCAAACTGTTCCAATCCACCCAGGGATCTTTTGCAAAGTGTTTACTGTACCGTCCAAACGATCCTCTGACAATGCCGAGGACTGGGTTGTTTTACATGCGCAGTTATGTCTATCGTACCACATATCCAACAGGAAGGTTCCCTGCAGCTGTTAGGTTTCCTTAAATATTATTTCAATACGGTGTAAATTTTAGTCATTAACCCGTTCCAACCTGAGATCATTTTATTACAGTAGAATGTTAGCGCATACGAATTAAACCTGTTCTAAACGATTCCCAAACTATCCACGGGACGATACAAAGGACGGTACAAAATAGGGGGGTTGGAACAAACCTTATTCTCTCTTTTTACGGCCATGTCGTGAGACTTAATTAGAAAAAAATACCTTAAGATAACTGATGTGTCAAAATGAGTTATGAATTAGTAAATATAATTGATTTTGCTTCCGAGCTTACCAAAGAGAACGGAAGCTATGTGATCGTTTTGAAGAACGAAAATATTTTTTGCTCCAATTTCAAAAATTCCAAGACAGAAATTCATTTCAGATATTAGGGAACATTTTTGGTTCCGTGTCTGTCTGTCGGTCTGTAGCTCAAATTTTGCGAACCAACATATCTTTAAAACTACACGTCCGATTTTAATGAAATTTGTATGGTAGTTCATAATTAGCCCATTGTTAGTCCCATATAAGTTTCAACCTTCTGCCCCCATTTATTTCTCTTCAGCATGCGCACAAACATACATTTATTTACATTTTTGTCTTCAAAAGTACTCATCTGATTTTTATGAAACTGGCTTGTTTGTTGAAAGTAGACCACAGATAACACCAAATTAATTTTAACCAAATTAATTTTTTTTTTATTTTTTTTTTATTAATTGTTTATTAATTCTTAGTTTTTTGTGTGATTCATATTTGCTGGCTTCAGCGTCGTGGGTGCCGACTTGGTTTGAGGGGCAAGACCACTATATTTTCCCCATATTATAGATTAAACCGACGAATAATTACACGGATATAGAGTATTTCCCATGTATTATATTATTATACAAATTAGTACAAACGTACCTGTACCAAATTTAAAAAAAAAATTAAAAAATGACACAGCCTTAAAGAAAAAATTGAGGTCTTTCAAATGATATGCAACACAATAGCAAAATTTATAAGTGGTAAAGTGACACGGCAATGGATAAAATGTTTACTCTTTTGTTCTCAGCAAATATATGACTAACTGATGTCTATGCTTATGAACCGTGATGATAATTCATGAAAAAATCAAAACCATTTTGACATATTATAAAAACGGGGGAAACAATTAAATAAATTAGGCTTATAAAATCATAAAATGCGAGGAAGCAATGTGCCACACCATTTGACAGTCTATTTTGTTTTAAAAACAACGGGTTACAAATAAGTTATCGAATGAATTTGTATTTGAAATTATTCTATTGAAAAATATTCAGGACATCTTTACAATAAATAAAAGCTTAAAATAATAATACGGTCATTTTAAAGTGGGGCAATTTCGTCGAAACAATAGAATTGAATTACATGCAAGGGGGGAGGGCATAAAAATATAAAATAAATTGGATTTTTCCAACTAGTTTAAGTAGAAATTTATCGAGGAAAGAGTCGATCCACTATGTATTTTTAAGGTTAGTTTGATGTGTCGTATCCAATTGGGTGTCCAATAGGAGTTTTTAATTTATAAGTCTGCCTCGTCCAGGAGTTAAACTACCTCTCTCCTGTGTTGCGATGACTAGTTTTTTACCTGTTCAATCGATACCCTTTGTGAAAATAGATTACATATCCAAGTCTGCTTAGCTCCTCTTTAAATATATATATATTTTTTTTTTTTCGTTTTGTACTTTTTTTTTTTAGTCAATCATCTGCAGGTTAACATTTTGAATTTCTCCTTCAGTTTATCCACCTTATTCTAAAAACGTGATCCACTTCACTTGGTCCATTTCTCATCTATTGTGATATCTTCGTAATTCGTTATTTCGTGTTGCCAATATTATAGAATGCAATTTGTTTTTAGGGTCCGTAGGCAAAACCAAGGACCCTTATATTTTCCTGCATGTGTCTGTCCGTCCGTCCTTTCGCGTGCTCTCACGGCTACACCTTTCGTCCGATCACTTTGAAATTTGGCATGTATGTGTCTTGTACCTACCCACAGATTTTAAAAATATAGCAAAAATTAGGGTAAAAAAACTTAAAGGTTAAAATTTTTTTCGACACCGTGAGGGGTATCACATGAAAGGGTACGTCGAGCTGATTACAAAAATATATAATTCTTTGGTTATAACTTAGGGCGAGCGTAGGCAAGTTTGAAGTGGGTGTGAAACGTGTCCCCCCCTTCTATCTCGCTTATGTGAAGTGCAAAAAATCTGAAAAAATCCCTGAACATTCTTCGACCAAAAGTAAAGATACCACTTTTTGGAAATTTCGAAAAAAATATTATTTAATTTTTTATTGACAAAATACGTTTTTTTATAATTATGGTCTTTTCGATGTATTTATATGGTTGTAGTCCGGTTCAGTGGCAAAAAAAAACTTTATCAGAGTGTGTTTTGAGAATATCAGACCCTTAGAATGGTTCAAAGTAAGCTTTTTAGCATTTTAAAAAAACACTGTTACAGTTAAACACTATATAGTGTGGCCTACGGACCCTCGCTGTGTGCTGACTAGCACACACTTGTCCTGTTTATTGTTTATTGTATTCATTATACATAATAGATATGTTATGAACTACTCCCTTGAAAACGTTTGGTAATATTCTATGCTTTAAACACAATAGCAAATAGCCTTCCAATTAGTGTGGCATATAGCTTCCTCGCGTCCTATTTCCTATAATTTAATTATTTTATGCTTTCATACCCTATTATTGTCAAATTTATTTAATTTTAATTTTCATTTGCTACACATTATCTATTATGTGTACATATTGAATATTATATAAGCTAATACATACTTGGGAAATTTAATTAATTTATTAAAGATTACTTTATTCATAAAATGTATAACCAAATAAGAATACTTTCGAAATCCCAACCAAACCTTCTCATATACAAATATATTTTTGGTGTCTCCCAATCCTTCTGTGTCTCAAGCTCTGATATCTCGAAAACTATATTTTTCCTCCCAAAAGAGTCGATTGGGTTTTAATTTGTATTTAAATGGACTAACTGCCTTTTTTGGTTATAGACAGAAATCCATTTGAGACATTGCAAAACAGTGGCGTATCCAGGGGGCGCAGGGGGCACTCCCCCCCCCCCCCCCAGGACACATAGAGTAAAAAAAAAAACCACCGTATTTTTTTTAACTACATTTTTTTTTACATTCACCTCATATTCAATTTCACCTCAGAAATGCATAAAAGCGATGTTTTGAAGGTCATATTTTCAAAATGTTTCGGGGGAGGGCCCCCGGACCCCCCTCCCCCAATAATTAACTACAGGCAACGCCCATGATTTCGGTAAGATATTGTACTGCAGTAAGCATCAGCATAACATTTTCTAACGAATACGTTCCAAAAAAGCCGTTGTATTTTTTTTGTATATTAGTTGTACATTTTTTTTGGGGGGGGGGGATGGGAGCATGTTAAATAAGTAGTTCCCTTTTCTTGTTGCGAATAAATTTCGATATTTTGTCAAAAGTAGCTTAAAATGGTCTTATATTAATATAAATATAATGTCTGTGCCTACTGGGAATCGAAACTTGCCCATATACAACCAAACTTTTAATTCCCGCAGTGGGATCAAATTATTTTATAATCATGTGATCATTCGCCCAATTATAGGGTGTGTGGAAGCTTTGTGAGCCGTAGTAATTAGCCTAATATATTAAATTCAATATTATATTATGTATTTTTTTTGGGGGGGGGGGTAACAAAATAGACAAGGGGGGATAAACAAAATAGAGGTTATTAGGGTGAAAGTGATATTAAATTATAAAATTAATTGCACCTTTAGGTAAGACGCATTCATTGTTAAAATTTTTCACTTATTGGATATAAATATGTTCTCTTTTTTATTGATTACACTTCAATTGTTAAATTCTATTCACTTTTTACGTTATTTAAGAACATAATTCATTTTTAAGTTAAACATTTCAATATATTTTATCCCTTTATAATGTCATTTGAAATGAAATCATTTGTAAAATTTAATAATATAGAAAGAGCTTTAAACCCGAGGCTAAAGGAGGAATATTGAAAGTGACAAATTGGTATGCATTATTTATTTGTTTGAATATGAAGAGGACAAATAGATAGATGATATATTGTCCTCGACTGAATTTCGAATATCCATTCATGTTTATTAGCTGAGTGACATGTATTGATTACTCGTTTGCCTCAGTATTGTTATTGTATTTGGTGCTGGCCGATCCCCGGATTAATATATTGTTCTTTTTCGACTTTTCTTCCGGAGTTTTTTTGCGTGGGAAAATTTTTTATTTTTAAATGACAGAAGAAAAAGTTGGAATATTCATAAGGTTATTTATTAGACCTTTTCAAGGTTAATAATCGATTTTGGGTGTTTTTGAAAGAATTTATGGCTTTTAGAATTGAAGTACTTTATTAAAATTTATATTATGTCTGTTTCATTAAATTAAAACGACGTTATCAAAGAGGAAATAAATTAAAAATTTAGTTAGTTAACTTTTTAATATTTTAATTATTATCAAGTTAATATATTAAATATTAATAAACAATAATGTATTATTAGTTAATATAATTGTTAATTAGTTTATAATTAAGAATAATACCCTTACAAACTCCAAACATGAATTTAATGACAAATGAATTTAATTATTGATAGCGATTATTTCAACATATCAGTTTTTACAATTTAAATTGATTTTATTTTCAGTTCTCTTGTGATGGCCTAATTATTTAGTTTTTACTGTTTTTTTACGTGCCAATTAAAACATAATGGTACTTCTTTAGATTGTTACTCCCCTACGTTTTTTTTTAGAATACAAATGACTTTGCCTAAATAACTATTAAGACAAAGGGGTGTTTAGACCAATGTACTTTGGGACAAATTAATGAATATCACACTTCTGTTTTTATAAAGGCCTCATTCACACTAGAGATTCTGGAATGCAAGATTCTAATGATACCAAGCGGCTTATGTATTGTGCTTATTCAGACTACGATTCCGGTATGCGATTCGTATGAGATTCCCAAATCGAGTATCCCGTCCCCGTGAGCCGCCTCGATTCTTTTTGGAATTCTTCTTAGAAAGCGGCTCACGATACATTGCACTATATGGGCCTATTCAGACTAGGCGATCCCTAATCGCATTCCGCTTTAATCCTCTTGCTATTTATTTTCTTTAAATAAAATATTTTAATTATAAATTCATAATAATTATCTACTGTAATATCATTAATTCTAATATTTTATTATGAACAATTTTATTTACGTTGTATAAAATATTTTAATTATATAAATATATTAATAAATCAATGTAATATATTATTTAATATTTTTTTTCCAATTATTTTAAAATAAAATAGGTTAGTTGTGAATATAATAATAAATATAATATAATTATTTAAAAATTAAATACAAACATATATGTTAGTGTATAATAAAAGTAGGATCAAACTAGGAAAAGTGGGGGGAAGAAGCCGCCGAGATACTGAATCTTGATACTTTTTTGAATCTCATACACGAATCGCATTCCGGAATCTCAGTGTGAATGAGCCCTTAACAGTCTAAAGAAGAACATTCCGTACACCTTCTTTATATTCCAATTCCCCCAAGTTTTCTTTATAAGGGGAGAAACAATCTAAAGAAGTGCCAAAACTTATCTAGAAGAAACTATTTTAAAATAAATTAAACCAAATAAAGCTAAAAACATAAAGTTGTAAATAACACTTTGGACGTGCGTACTTAATTACGCTGCGGTTTGGTCCATAGTTATTCCGGAAAACATTAAAAAGTTTTTCAAATTTTTAATTTTTTGATAGTATTCATACTACGGAAAGATTAAATTTTACTTTAAATCAAATTATAATTATCAATAACTACGGGAGACATACAGAGAAAAATATACCCCCGCACCGGGACTTGAACCACGGGTCCTCCTATTAATCCGTTACAGGTGCTCTTACCTAAGAAAAAGTTTAACTTTTTCTTTTTGTTGTTGAAATTACAAAACCAATCTTCAGCATTATTATTTACTTTTAAATAAACTTTTTTACGATATTATTCGAAATAAATTTGTAGTTGCATTTGTTTTGTGCATTTTCTGTTTTGAAGTTATCTGAATATATAGTTCATTATCGCTATTCATGAACCACCGTTACCTTTGCTTACTAGAATGTGGAATATTAAACAAAGAAGGTGTGTATACACGTCAGATATGGATGCATGAATATTATACATTATACAGTGGTTGTATACATTTGCCTACGTGTAATATAGTAGACTGAGACGAGATGCCTTAATGACCACGTAGTTTAGAGACTAAAACAGAATCTGCCAGCTAAATCCTAACCACTACAAGACTAGTTGTTCCTCTCATGGTATCCTACTGGCTTCATAAATGATAAATTGGTAAACGTGACTTCTAATAGATTTGAGAAGGGAAAGCTTTGGAAGTGGGTTCCATTGCAAGATTTATAGTAGTCTAGGAAGGCACCGCGGGTTCATGGATTGTATACTTGAAGTAATAATTTCATTACAAATGTTTCCTAACCCAAGGAACGTCCTGACTTTAAATCAGTGTCACGGATTTATTACTTAAATCGTTAATATCAACATTTATCTAGCGGGAATTGTTGGGCTAAAAATTAGCTTTAGCTGACTCTAGAACGGAGATAAATCTTGGTCTAAGGGCAAAGTATATATTATTACTTAGGTAGCATTTACTTATTTACTTAGTAAGCTCTTTAATGTGGATTATAAAGTGCACCAAGGTCCGCCTTAAAATCTCTAAGGGTCAGCTACTTTTTTTATAAAAAAAAAAAAAAAAAAATCTCTACTCATATATTTCAACCAGGATTAAAAATGTAAGCTGACTTAATTTAATGTTTGTTTTTTTGTTAACTAAATAAGGATTTTTAAACTATTGTTGTTCTTTTTCATATGCGTAGTATATGTAGAAAAAAAAAATATTGGGATTCCGTGAAAAATTCTATTTTGAAAATGTTGATGGATTTACACGTTTTGAAGGTCCAAAAATGTTTTTAAAAAGAATATTTGCCTTATCATTGCAGATTCGTGGAGCAGATGTACGTGGCCGTTTTTGATAAAATTAGGCATACACATGTTCATGTTCAGGCATTATGTTAAGGGTTTTAGAAAATCATACCCCGAAGTTAAGTATCGATAAATTAAAAGATATATTTAGTCCACTTAAATTCTAATATAATTATATAAGACGAACTAGATAAACGCGAACGGTGAGAGGTCGTGTTCGATTACCCGCCACGTCTGTGAGTAGTTATTGTTACGGTAAATTTTGATAAAATGTTCAATAATGATTAAATTTAACCACGAAAACTTGATAATATAATAAATGGAGAACAGTGAATTAAGTAATTACGTACGCCTATGTAATTAGGAGTACATCATCCGACACTTCTTTAGATTACTACTCCCCTTATAACAAACAGAGGGGAGTAACAATCTAAAGAAGGTACACGGAATGTTCTTCTTTAGACTGTTACTCCCCTTATAAAATCAGAAGTGTTATATTCCTTTGTCCCAAAGTACACTAGACTAAACATACCTTTGTCTTAATTGTTATTTAATCAAAGTCATTTATATTCTAAAAAATTATAGGGGGTGAATCTAAAGAAGTACCCATAATCCTATATAAGTCCTAAGTAATTATGTATTCCTATGTAATTAGAAGTACATGATCCTAAGTAATTATGTACGCTAATGTAAGTAGGAGTACATAATCTTAAGTAATTATATGTACTCCTAACATAAGAAAAAATTTAGTACGAGTTTTAGTAGAAAATTTTGTACGAGGTTTAAATTTAGTACGCCAATGTAATTAGGAGTACATAATCTAAGTAATAAACATAATCCTAAGTAATTATGTATTCCTAACATATGAGAAGATTTAGTATGAGTTGTATCCGAAAGATTTTTTATATATTTAAATAAGTATCCAATTTAACTAATTTTTTACTTATTTATATATATTATATTATTTATAATTTATATTATTTATTAATTTTCTTTTTACTATAACTGATAAAAAAGAAAAGAAAAGTTAAATTACATATTAAATTATAAAGACCCGAGAAAATAAAATATTTTTAATTTGAATCTTAAAGAGGTTTTCATCTAATTGTTGATGACATTACTATTTTGTTTACTATGTAGACAGTTTCTCATTAAGTCAGTACAAACAACAAGTACTAGAAATCCCTTTAGAAGATCGAAACCCTTAGTTAGGTGTTCCCTTCTAGGAAACCCTTGGTTTTGTTTGCCTTTACATTAATCGTTATCCTAAATACTGCAAATAATTAGTCAAGTGAGTAAAGATAGGTGATTATAGCACAGGAATTATCTTTTGTATCCTTTAAACTCTAGAACGACCCACATATATATATATATTTTTTTTTTAACCTTAACTCCAGACAGGGGTCAGTGAGACCCCAATTAATTAATGGGTTAAATTAATTAATTAAACGTTTTCTTTTTTTAATTATTTATATATTTTTGTAAGTATATGTCATACTAAAAATACCATTTAATTTTGACCAAAACAAATAAGGATTTTAAAATTTTTATACAATAATATACTTTGGAATAATTATTTTTCACTGAGCAAATAAAATTGACAACATTTTAGAATTTCTGAACTAAGCTACAGCACAAGGAGCTTAGATACAACACCTGATCTAACAATGATTTTTGTCAAAAGGTAGCGAAGAACAAAATGCGCTTTCTTGTTTCGGTCACGATGGAAAAAGATAGTTACTAAAGGCCAACAGCGACTTGCTCAAGCCTTTTACTTTTATACTTAACTTAAAAGCTTTTTCAGTTCTGGTAGGGGGTCTTAAAAGGTGAGAAGTAAAAACTTAAAAACTTTTACTTCATAATTGACGAGTAAGCAATATATATTGTAGTAAGCTATTACAATTATTGTAATATTAAATGTAAAACCTATTTGTACAGGGTGGGACATGTGAAAAGGACATTTTTCAAATAATCAGAACTTCGGCAATTTTGTAGGGAAAATTTATTAAAATATAGAAACAGAAAGCTTAAGCAATGCCTAAAAAAGTGGATCATATACGAAAATTAACATCTCTCAATTGATGACCAATTTTTCATTTATGCAATGGTGGAGGCGTTCACGAACATTTCCTTCTACTCTCTCCAACATTTGTCTGTCGATCCCAGCGATGTTCTGACAAATTTCATTCTTCATTGCATACAGTGTACGAGGTTTTGATTCATACACATTTGCTTTTAAACATCTCCATAAAAAGAAATCGCATTTAGATAAATCTGGTGACCTGGGTGGCCACGGGACATTACTATGTGGTGAGATAAGGTGGCAGGGAACATGGCCCTAAGAATAGCCATAGAAGTTCTGGCCGTATGAGCTGCAGCCCCATCTTGTTGGAACCGCACGTTTCGCAGATTGATCCTTCTTCGAAGCTCAGGTCGCGATCATTTTTATGTAACGCTCTGACCACACTGTAACAGTTGCACCAACCTCTTCAAAGAAATATGGCCCATTTATGAAAGTGGGGCCGATTGCACACCAGACCGTTACTTTGGTACTATGAAGCGGTTTTTTTATGTTGAATTCGCAACGAAATGCTTGTAAAGTCGCGTAAACAGATTCACCTCTATGAACATAAGTATCATATGTGAATACACGACGTTCTAGCGTCCACTCTAGTATTGTGCCGACAGAGTCATCAAGGGCCAAGGGCAACTGGGCCTGCTGCGTTGAATGGCACCACTACCTCATCCCCACTACCCTGGCGGACGTTCCAACAGCGCGTAAGAAAATATCCGTTTCCCAAGCCCCACCCAGTTTAAGTAATCTCTTCCCTGTACATTAGAGCCAAAAGTAAAGTGACTTTGTTAAAATATTTTATCAACAACATGTAAATATTGATAAATCATTGATAATGTAATAGTGATTTTATAAAATTATTTTACATATTTTAATGTAATAACCAAGCTACCAAAGTTCATTCATATGCTGATATTTGCATAAATAAGGTGACACATTATAAAATTAAACAGATTACAAATGAAGTGAACAAGGTTTTTTTGTTAAAAGCTCGCTATTTGTGTGTGAGGATTAAAGTTTTTTTTTTTAATCTAAATAAAATAATATTGTTTACTTTTGGTTAATCCTTTTTTTCTTAAATTAGTGCGACTATATGCGATTAAATTTATTCGGTTTAAGTATCAAATGTCCAAATCTAAACATAATGAATTACAAATGCTGTTTTGTGGGACCATTGCACAATGTTCAATAATATTATGTTTGATAACAGGGTTTGAAGGGTGAAGGGATGTTCCCTTACATGCTGCCTCTATTCCAGTCGGATGTAAGTTATCTCTCAAAATTCCGCTATAAACAGCTATTTCGAAATTAATAACCACGGCAATTAATGCTTCTTTACGGATTTTGGTGAATTAATTCTAATTTATTGTTGTGGTGAAAGATATTAATACATTTTTGGTGGTGGTATAACTGGAATCAAATAATTATAATGATTAATATTATTTATTTCTTTTATTTATTATTTTTGTTATTCCCAGTAAAGATTTTGTCGCTAGAATTCTATAATTAATCTTAATTTTTTTTCTTGAAGAATGTGTGCTATGCTCCCGCCATTGGAAGCACCTTAAGGGGTGTTGAACATTATCATAATGATTTGCAAACTACCAACATAACTGAGTTTAAATTGTTAACATCACAAACTCAACACGCTCAATATGGATATATTAGCTGAAGCGAAACGATGTACATACTTAAAATCCTTCAAGACTCGGTCTATATACTCGTAGATTTTTATTTTGTGATTACTTTTCATGTATAAAAGGTAAATGGTGTGTCCGTGTCCACGGATGGAGTTGCCTATAGGTGTAAATTCCAAAAAAATTCAATTTTCGAAGAAAAGTCACTCTTCATTAAATCTCCTGCTTGTTCTTAAATGAAGATTCATAGTAATACTTTTTGTTCAAAATGTACCCTGTACCCAGAGAGTACAATTATCTAAAATTGTACAAGAGGAAACTGCTCCAAATTTCGACTACTCAAGAAAAAAGTAGTCTTCATGATTTCTTTTAATACTATACAACATTTATTTTTTGCATAAAAATGTCGATAATCAAATTTCAAAAATCCCCCCCCCCCCTGCCATTTATAAAATGTCAAATTTGTCTGACTCTAATACATGAGGGGTCGATTAAAAGGTCTCAGTGAGTGCATTAAAAGTTGTGGTATTGTCTTTTTTTTATAAAAACAATATGAAAGCATTAATTGAGAAAACCATATTTAATATTTAGAGAATAAAAGAATAACAGAAGAGAATAAAAGCAGGAAACAAAGCCTACTTCTCTATACAGCACCTTCTTAAGTCAAAGCTACTAAGCTGGAACTCAAAAAACAACAGAACCAATACAGAACAATTCTCAGGCCAGTGGTAATGTACGCATCGGAAACTTGGGTGATGACCAGCAGGGATGAAGTCTTACTTGACACATGGGAGAGAAAGATGCTTCGAAGGATATATGGACCAGTCTGTAAAAATAATGAATGGAGGATCCGAACTAACCAGGAGATCTATCATCTTTATCAAGAGCCAAACCTGGTCACAAAAATTAAGCGAGGGCGATTAAGATGGCTAGGGCATGTGGAGAGAATGCCGGTAGAGAGAGCGGTCAGCAAGATCCATCGACTCAAGCCTGAAGGCAGAAGACAGCGAGGCAGACCACGCAAAAGATGGCTGGACGATGTTGAGGAGGATTTGCGGAGTCTAATGTGAGGCGATGGAGAGGGAAGGCACAAGACAGGGAAGAATGGAGGAGGCCCGAGCTCTTCAAGGGCTGTAGCGCCGCGGAGTAGTAATATTATATTTAATATTTACATCTTTTCCAACATGAATGAATTTTAATTTTCCTAATTAATTTCCTCTTTAATAGCATTCACTGAGACCTTTAAATCGACCCCTCATGTATTAGAGTCAGACAAATTTGACATTATATAAATGGCGGGGGGGGGGGGATTTTTAAATTTGATTATCGACATTTTTATGCGAAAAATAATTTTTTTTTATAGAATCTAAAAGAAATTATAAAGAATATTTTTTTCTTGAATAGTCGAAACTTGGACCAGTTTCCTCTTGTACAATTTTAGAAAATTGTACTCTCTGGGTACAGGGTACATTTTGAACAAAAAGTATTACTATAAATCTTCATTTAAGATCAAGCAGGAGATTTAATGAAGAGTGACTTTTCTTCGAAAATTGAAATTTTTAGGAATTTATTTACACGTATAGGCAACTCCATCCGTGGAAGTACCTACTGTATATATATATATTTTCTCTTCTTCTTGTTCTTCTCTCTTTTTTATACAGTTGCTCCACATTGAAAAACAAATGCGTTTGAATGATACTTCCTAGCACTAAAAAGGATTAGACGATACACGAGTTTTTTTTTATTATTATTTGATATAAGGCCATGAATATTTGTTTATGGCTTTCTTACTACCTCCGTTTTCAAGTAAATAAGTTGGTGTTTTCGCCAATAAACAAAATTATTTTATCTACCACATTTAGTTTATTCACCGATTTCGATGGGAAATACATGTAGATAAAATAGACTTCCAATTGTTGTGGCACTGTGTGAAAGAGTTTATTAATTAACATAACGTCTGTAAAAAATAAATAGACTGCTAATTAGTGGGGCACATTCCGCATCCTATCACGTACTTTATGTATTTTATGCTTTTACAAGTCATTATTGTCTAATTTGTTTAATTGTTTCCCCCGTTTTTTAATCTTTAAAAAATGTTTTGATATTTTTACATGAATTATCAAGAATGAATTATGAAGGATGAATTATCACGAAGTATCAATATTGAAAAAGTTAAAAAGCGCAGACGGTTCAAATTAATCTGGGGCTATCTGCGGGTTACTTTCGATAAACTATAAAAGTTTCATATATACAAATCAGATAGGTTCTTTTGAAGCAATAGGGGTAAATAAATGTATGTTTGTGCGCATGTGGAAGAGAAACAAATGAGCGTAGGAAAAAAAATAAGCTAATTATGACCTACCATACAATATTTAATTACAATTGGACGTGTAGTTTTAAAGATAAATATGTTTGTTTCTAAAACAAGTCAGGCGCGCTTCACGTAAGTACGTGGGGCGATAATCGCCGGTTTCTGCACATTAAAGTTAAAATTATTAAGTGTAATACAATTACACTAATTTTAATAGTAAAATTCTTTTTCTACTCTTCAATACCTTTAAATTGATATATAACATGTTATGGTAACTAAAACAATGTTTAGTGACATAACGCGGCGGCCATATTGGCCGCCATCTTGAAAATTTTATTAGTTGCATATTCTTTTTATACACTTCAAGACCTTTAAATTGATGTATAACATGTCATAGTTACTAAGAACTTTTTTTAGTCGCCCGCGCGCCATATAGGCCGCCATCTTGAAAATATTAAGTGTGATAAATCCAAAATGTGTCTAGTTGTCTCAAATGCCAAGATGCACCTGTGTGCTAAATTTCATGTTCCTAGCTATAGTAGTTTATGAATTGAAACAAGCAACGGACAGACATCAACGGACAGACAGATAGACAGACAGACAGACAGACAGAGCCGTTTTATAAGGTTTCTTTTAGTACTTTGTACAGAAACCTAAAAGTACGGCTTATAATTGGAAGTAATAATAATTATTATGACGATTTATTACTCTCAACATTTTTCGGAATTTTGTATGGCTTTGAAATATTCTGGATATACACTTTTAATTAGTTTAAGCTTATAAATATAAACTTATACTAGGAATGAAAATGATGGATTTTCGAAAAGCCGACCGAGAAAGATTGTCCTCCTTTAGATTTTCCTTTTATCAACTTCAAAAATACCTCGAATAACTTCAGCCTAACTCATAAAAGCAATCCCAAATACTGACTAACCTCGACTTAAAAATACATCCTTCCCTTAACTTATTCGTAAGTCGCATTCACCCCTTATCTTCCCATTTAATTTTTTAATATATATGTATGTGTAGGCTAAAATTTAACAAAAAAAAGACCTAATTTTATTCTAGCTTATTTTAATTAACTAATAGTCCAGTCGACAGGTATTAATAAACAGGTCAAGTGTGTGCTAGTCAGCACACAGCGAGGGTCCGTAGGCAACCCTGCGTATAGTTTAAGTAGTACCCTATTGATGGTGTTTTTTGAAATGCTAAAAAGCTTACTTTGAACTATCCTATGGGTCTGATATTCTCAAAACACATAAACAAACTTCTGATAAAGTATTTTTTTGCCACTGAACCGGACTACAACCATATAAATACATCGAAAAGACCAAGTTATAAAAAAAAAAAACGTATTTTGTCAATAAAAAATAAAATATTTTTTTCTAAATTTCTAAAAAGTGGTATCTTTACATTTGGTCGAAGAATGTTCAGAAATTTGTTCAGATTTTTTGCACTTCACATAAGCGAGATAGAAGGGGGGGACACGTTTCACACCCACTTCAAACTTGCCTATGCTCGCCCTATCAAAATTATTACCAAGGAATTATATATTTTTGTAATCAGCTCGACGTACCCTTTCATATGATACCCCTCACGGTGTCGAAAAAAAATTAAAAAATGTTAACCCTTAAGTTTTTTTACCCTAATTGTTTTGAAAAAATATTTTTTTTAAGTTGCTATATTATTAAAATATGTGGGCAGGTACAAGACACATACATGCCAAATTTCAAAGTGATCGGATGAAAGGTGTAGCCGTGAGAGCAGGCGACAGGACGGACGTGCAGACACACGCAGGAAAATATAAGGGTCCTTGGTTTTGCCTACGAACCCTAAAAATGAGGGGCTACCTTGCAAAAGGTCATAAAAACTTTTTTTCTTTTCTTTTATTGTATGTACCTAGACATTAGTTAAAAACCCAAGTTTTCGACCTCCTAGACCCTGTGCTAACCCAGAGGGGGTCCAAAATACGGGAAATTTTAGTCTTTTTTCTTTATAACTCTTTACCTACATGTCCTGAAAAAAAAGTGTTCTTAAAAAATGCCCCACTAAAATTAAAAAAAATAAATCGTAGAAAGTCTAAACTCCGAAAATATCAAACTCCCTTATCAAGCTAAAATTAAAAAAAAAAAAATTCCTCTGGACAGAAATTAGCCGCCATTTTAAATTCACAGTTAATCAAATCAAATTGCTATTCTTATTTTTTTCTTTGGCCCATCAGACGGCACATTTTGCATATTTTTTTATATATTAGTAACAGCAGAAATATAGTTTTAGAGGTAGGGTGACAAGCAAAATTTTGATGTTTTTTGACAAAAAGGCATGGCAAATTAAACACTTACCACAAATGTTATATATTTTTGTAATCCACTCTTCAATACCTTTCATTTGATACCTCACTCAAAATTTTAAACATATTTCTTTCCGCGTGACATGAATTATCCGCCATTTTGGATTTGAACAGCTGATAATGTTTTACTTTACTATAAGTTTCCTATATGTAGTATGAGTTTGCTATATTTTTCTTGTGTGCGCGTCAAAACGATTTATAATACTGGAAAGTTTCATGTTTTTATCTCTTTGATACAAAAGTTATTGGAACCGTACAGAGTGACAGACAGACAGACAGACAGACGCAAGAGCAAAACTATAAGGGTTTCTTTTTTTGGTTTTACCAACCATATTCCGTACTCATACGTTTCGGGTCGTTTTTATGAGCATTTGAAGGCATTTTCGTTGGTAAATATAATAAAAGAAAAAATTATAAATAAAAAAAAATCATAAGCCCTTGCTAGGCGCGAAGCCCCCTCTTGCGCGAGGCCCCCCCTAGGCGCGAAGTCGGACCGCCCTAAGGACGGCTCTGATGCTATTAGAATGACTCATTTAATCCTGTCCTTATCTATTAGATAATGTAGAGTAAAGGGAAGACGATGGCTAGGATGCTTGGATACGAGCCGGCTGGGCACCTCGGCCCCGAGCTAAGTACATAACAAAAAGAATTATCAGTAAAGGAGAATGCATCAACGTTGCTACAGTTTTCACCACCACAGGCAAGACTATTTTATCGGTTGAACGATAGATTTGAAGAAACCAGAGTTAAGAAACAACGGGAGTCTTTGAAAACTTTGATTTTCGAGCGATTGTATTTATAGATCTTTTTTACCTCTTCTAGATAGCGTACGTTTCTCCCATTGGAAGAAACCGGCGGGAAATAAATAGCGGAAACCAATGAAAACTAAGTCTCTAGGCGCGAGTTATTGTCCTTTACCTCTTCTAGATAGCGTACGTTTCTCCCATTGGAAGAAACCGGCGGGAAATAAAG
>OX578279.1:71640982-71825684 GCA_951217055.1 Gerris lacustris | reverse complement strand
AACCCGAGGCTAAAGGAGGAATATTGAAAGTGACAAATTGGTATGCATTATTTATTTGTTTGAATATGAAGAGGACAAATAGATAGATGATATATTGTCCTCGACTGAATTTCGAATATCCATTCATGTTTATTAGCTGAGTGACATGTATTGATTACTCGTTTGCCTCAGTATTGTTATTGTATTTGGTGCTGGCCGATCCCCGGATTAATATATTGTTCTTTTTCGACTTTTCTTCCGGAGTTTTTTTGCGTGGGAAAATTTTTTAATTTTTTTTTATTTTTAAAAGACAGAAGAAAAAGTTCGAATATTCATAAGGTTATTTATGATACTTTTTCAAGGTTAATATAATCGATTTTGGGTGTTTTTGGAAGAATTTATGACTCTTAGAATTGAGGTACTTTATTAAACTTTATATTATGTATGTTTCATTAAATTAAAACGACTTTATGAAAGAGAGGATATTAATTAAAAATTTAGTTAGTTAACTTTTTAATATTTTAATTATTATCAAGTTAATATATTAAATATTAATAAACAAAAATGTATTATTAGTTAATATAATTGTTAATTAGTTTATAATTAAGAATAATACCCTTACAAACTCCAAACATGAATTTAATGACAAAATACCATTGATAGCGATTATTTCAACATATCAGTTTTTACAATTTAAATTGATTTTATTTTCAGTTCTCTTGTGATGGCCTAATTATTTAGTTTTTACTGTTTTTTTTTTTACGTGCCAATAAAAAATAATGGTACTTCTTTAGATTGATTCTCCCCTATGTTTTTTTTTTAGAATAAAAAATACTTTGCCTAAATAACTATTAAGACAAAGGGGTGTTTAGACCAATGTACTTTGGGACAAAGGAATATCACACTTCTGTTTTATAAAGGCCTCATTCAAACTAGAGATTCCGGAATGCGATTCACGAATGCAAGATTCTAATGATACCAAGCGGCTTATGTATTGTGCTTATGTCCATTCAGACTACGATTCCGGTATAAGATTCTCAAATCGAGTATCCCGTCCCCGTGAGCCACCTCGATTCTTTTTAGAATTCTTATTAGAAAGCGGCTCATGATACATTGCACTATAAAGGGCCTATTCAAACTAGGCGATTCCAAATCGCATTCCGCTTCAATCCTCTTGCTATTTATTTTCTTTAAATAAAATATTTTAATTATAAATTCATAATACTTATCTACTGTAATATCATTAATTCTAATATTTTATTATAAACAATTTTATTTACGTTGTATAAAATATTTTAATTATATAAATATATTAATAAATCAATGTAATATATTATTTAATTTTTTTTTCCAATTATTTTAAAATAAAATAGGTTAGTTGTGAATATAATAATAAATATAATATAATTATTTAAAAATTAAATACAAACATATATGTTAGTGTATAATTAAAGTAGGATCAAACTAGGAAAAGAGGGGGGAAGAAGCCGCCGAGATACTTAATCTTGATACTTTTTTGAATCTCATACACGAATCGCATTCCGGAATCTCAGTGTGAATGAGCCCTTAACAGTCTAAAGAAGAACATTCCGTACACCTTCTTTATAGAGAAACAATCTAAAGAAGTGCCAAAACTTATCTAGAAGAAACTATTTTAAAATAAATTAAACCAAATAAAGCTAAACATAAAGTTGTAAATAACAATTTGGACGTGCGTACTTAATTACGCTGCGGTTTGGTCCATAGTTATTCCGGAAAACATTAAAACGTTTTTCAAATTTTTAATTTTTTGGTACTATTTATACTACGGAAAGATTAAATTTTACTTTAAATCAAATTATAATTATCAATAACTACGGGAGACATACAGAGAAAAATATACCCCCGCACCGGGACTTGAACCACGGGTCCTCCTATTAATCCGTTACAGGTGCTCTTACCTAAGAGAAAGTTTAACTTCTTCTTTTTGTTGTTGAAATTACAAAACCAATCTTCAGCATTATTATTTACTTTTAAATAAACTTTTTTACGATATTATTCGAAATAAAATTGTAGTTCCATTTGCTTTGTGCATTTTCTGTTTTGAAGTTATCTGAATATATAGTTCATTATCGCTATTCATGAACCACCGTTACCGTTGCTTACTAGAATGTGGAATATTAAACAAAGAAGGTGTGTATACACGTCAGATATGGATGCATGAATATTATACATTATACAGTGGTTGTATACATTTGCCTACGTGTAATATAGTAGACTGAGACGAGATGCCTTAATGACCACGTAGTTTAGTGACTTAAACAGAATCTGCCAGCTAAATCCAAACCACTACAAGACTAGTTGTTCCTCTCATGGTATCCTACTGGTTACATAAATGATAAATTGGTAAACGTGACTTCTAATAGATTTGAGAAGGGAAAGCTTTGGAAGTGGGTTCCATTGCAAGATTTATAGTAGTCTAGGAAGGCACCGCGGGTTCATGGATTGTATACTTGATGTAATAATTTCATTACAAATGTTTCCAAACCCAAGGAACGTCCTGACTTTAAATCAGTGTCACGGATTTATTACTTAAATCGTTAATATCAACATTTATCTAGCGGGAATTGTTTAGCTAAAAATTAGCTTTAGCTGACTCTATAACGGAGATAAATCTTGGTCTAAGGGCAAAGTATATATTATTACTTAGGTAGCATTTACTTATTTACTTAGTAAGCTCTTTAATGTGGATTATAAAGTGCACCAAGGTCCGCCTTAAAATCTCTAAGGGTCAGCTTCTTTTTTTTTTTTTTTAAATCTCTATACTCATATATTTCAACTAGGATTAAAAATGTAAGCTGACTTAATATAATGTTTGTTTTTTGTTAACTAAATAAGGATTTTTTTTATTTTTTCATATACGTACATAGTGTATGTAGAAGAAAAAAATATTGGGATTCCGTGAAAAATTCTATTTTGAAAATTTTGATGGATTTACACGTTTTGATGGTCTCTCGAGTCCAAAAATGTTTTTAAAATGAATATTTGCCTTATCATTGTAGATTCGTGGAGCAGATGTACGTGGCCGTTTTCGATAAAATTTGTCATATACATGTTCATGTTCAGGCATTATGTTAAGGGTTTTAGAAAATCATACCCCGAAGTTAAATCGATAAATTAAAAGATATATTTAGTCCACTTAAATACTAATATAATCATATAAGACGAACTAGATAAACGCGGACGTATGATTACCCGCCGCGTCTGTGAGTAGTTATTGTTACGGTAAATTTTGATAAAATGTTCAATAACGATTAAATTTAATTACGAAAACTTGATAATATAATAAATAGAGAAGAGTGGATTAAGTAATTATGTACTCCTATGTAATTAAGAGGTCATAATCCTAAGTATTACGTACGCCTATGTAATTAGGAGTTCATCATCCGACACTTATTTAGATTACTACTCCCCTTATAACAAACAGAGGGGAGTAGCAATCTAAAGAAGGTACACGGAATGTTCTTCTTTAGACTGTTACTCCCCTTATAAAATCAGAAGTGTGATATTCCTTTGTCCCAAAGTATATACTGGACTAAACATCCCTGTGTCTTGATTGTTATTTAATCAATGTCATTTATATTCTAAAAAATTATAGGGGATCAATCTAAAGAAGTACCCATAATCCTATAAACGTTCTAAGTAATTATGTACTCCTATGTAATTAGAAGTACATGATCCTAAGTAATTATGTACGCTAATCGCTAATAATGAAATTAGGAGTACATAATCTTTAGTAATTATGTACTCCTAACATAAGAGAAAATTTAGTATAAAATTTAGTACGAGGTTTAAATTTAGTACGCCAATGTAACTAGGAGTACATAATCCTAAGTAATTATGTACTTCTAACATATAAGAAGATTTAGTACGAGTTGTATCCGAAAGATTTTTTTTATATATTTAAATAAGTATACTATTTAACTAATTTTTACTTATTTATATATACTATATTATTTTTAATTTATATTATATATTAATTTTCTTTTTACTATAACTGATAAAAAAGAAAAGAAAAGTTAAATTACATATTAAATTATAAAGACCCGAGAAAATAACATATTTTTAATTTGAATCTTAGAGAGGTTAGCATCTAATTGTTGATCACATTACAATTTTGTTTACTATGTAGCAAGTTTCTCATTTAGTCAGTACAAACAACAAGTAGTAGAAAACCCTTTAGAAGATCGAAACCCTTAGTTAGGTGTTCCCAACTAGGAAACCCTTGGTTTTGTTTGCCTTTACATTAATCTTTATCCTAAATACTTCAAATAATTAGTCAAGTAAGTAAAGAGAGGTGATTATAGCACACGAATTATTTATTGTATCCTTTTAATAATTAATCATTAGTTCCGTATTCAGCTACGATCAAATTACGAATACTTTATATCTAGTCTATAAATAGAAAATAGAAAAAATATTATTAACTTTTATATTATTTAAACTATTATATTTGTTTACATAAAGATTTATTATTAAGGGGAATTGAACGGAAAATTGATGGGATTTTGTTTTTACTCTTTGACAATACATTAGATAAAGAAATTGAAACAATTATATAAAAGAAAAAGGTAAGATAATAATAATGGTTGTGGCGATGACTTTTACAAAAAAAAAAGTATAAGAAATAATATATCGATATCAAAATTTTAACTGAAGACGTGTTCGGAGTACGTAGCAGGACTATAGAGTATTGGTCTTAATGTAGTGGGTACTACATTAAGACCAATACTCTATAGTCCTATACTATCAAACAACGACATTGCGATATAACGTCCCCACTATCGATTTTATAGTTAGTAGGGTTCCGCAACCAGAGTTTTAAGCTTAATAGATCTTTTGGTAGAGTCTATTGTGAATCCATTTGTCACCTACAGTGAGTGTATCACTTTACTACACAAAAACTTATGCTTGTATCAGGTTGAAATGTTAAATGCATGTTTCAGTATTACATTAGGTGGTTACATTGAAAATTTAATTTAATTCAAATTATAATTACTATTAACTACGGGAAACAGACAGAGAAAAATACACTCCAGCACTTGGATTTGAACCACAGGCCTCTATATTAGCGTCAGAGGAAATCATTCTCCTGCGTAGCTTAGTTGGTAGAGCGCTATACTGGAAATATAGAGGCCTGTGGTTCAAATCCCAGTGCTGGAGTGTATTTTTCTCTGTCTGTTTCCCGTAGTTAATAATAATTATAATTTGAACTAAATTAAAATTTAATCTTTCCGTAGTATGAATACTACCAAAATCGTAAAATATGAATTTCTGATTGAAAATTTATTTAAATCAATACGCTAGAAAATGTACTACCGAACGTAAGATATTGATGGAAAAGTTGTTTTCTCTATTTCAAACCTTTATGTCCACTATAACAGTTTAAAAATTCATAGGGGTGTCGCTGTTGGTTTTACTACAACATTGTATTTGTAAAAAATGTTTGTCTCATCAAATAGATGAAGAATGAACATGTAAACCAAATTTAACCAAAAATTGGTTACCATCACACAAATGCCAACACGGTGCATATTTCGTTAAGTGTAGGAAGCTCGCTACCCACGCTTCAATTAAAATTTGCTCTAAAAGAAAAAAAACTTATTATATTAGCTATGTAATACATTTTAATATAACTATTAGTAAAATCGGATGTGTTGTAAAATTTGTATACAATATACTTTGAAACAATTATTTTTCACTGAGCAAATAAAATCGACAACATTTTAGAATCTCTAAACTAAGCTACAGTACAAGGGGCTTAGATACAACACCTGATCTAACAATGATTTTTTGTCAAAAGGTAGCGAAGAACAAAATGAGCTTTCTTGTTCCGGTCACGATGGAAAAAGACAGTTACTAAAGCCCAACAGCGACTTGCTCAAGCCTTTTACTTTTACTTAACTTAAAAGCATTTACAGTTGTGGTAGGGGGTCTTAAAGGGTGAGAAATGAAAACTTAAAAACTTTTACTTCATAATTGACGAGTAAGCAATATATTGTAGTAAGCTATTACAATTGTAATAGAAAATTCAATAGTATATATATAATAAACGCGTCTAGTGCAGAAAGTAGCATTTTGCATGCGAGTGTGGAGTTTGCACCTGAGCGATAGCGAGGGTAGTAAAACCACACGAGCAAAGCAAAATGCAGGAATTCCTCACCTTATCGCACTGTTATGAAACGCGCATGAGTATAATGAATACAGCTACGAAAAGAATCACTTTCCACGCATCTAAACAGAGATATAATGTTTATATATTTCGTATCAATCGTAGAAAAAACCTATTTTTACAATATGTAATCTCTTCCCTACATATCAGAGCCAGAAGTAAACTGACACTAGACGTTCGGGACACAAAAAAAAAGTCGCCGAAGAAAGTCGAATCTCTCTCGGGAATGATCGGGTCCGCTCTAATCTATACCACTTACACTCGCTCCTCTAAAACTTTAAACACGCACCCTTTAACCCCCTTTACTCTACCCTTTACTTGTACATATTTCGTTTAACAAGATAATACGTTAAAAGATTGCTTATTACGTGGAACAATATGTAAATTACATTGTCTTTACTATTTAGTCCTCTTTAATTATTATGAAACAACATAGAAACTTATCTTAAATAATAATTTATCTTTTACGAAATTAATAATAATTAGATCGCTTTTATTAGATATTATAAAAAGCATATTCCATTTTATGCACTACATTATTATAAATACATATTTCATATTGCCAATTATAAATATGTATAAGTTTTTTGAATATGATAAATAATAAGCTGAATACCTTTCATATTTAACATATTATTTACATATTTCATTTAAAAAAATAGTTATGTTGCAAAAATCAAACCAACCGCCTTTAATTAAAATAATACTCAGATTATGTTCTAGATTTTTTTAATTTTCTACGCAAATATATTACCGTGCCAGTCATCACATGGTAGACAATCCTAACATATAAATGTTTTAATATAAATTAATTGGTAAGAAATAGGTAATTTGACCATATTAAGGCAATTCAAAGAAAAGGGTTTTTAATAATAATAATACATAATTATGTAATGTTTATATTTTAAATTAAACTGCTGGGAATTCTTAAAATACGTGGTGTCACACCAAAGAAGATACTTAATACCGATTATAAAAATATATTTCTCATTTAATAAAAACACTGATCATGCGACTCGCACTTATCTACTTACAAAGCTTTGTTTTAAATTAAATTACATTTAAATTAAATTCATATTTTATTTTTTTGGATTTATTGCATTTTTCATTCTAGTATAATAATTACTAGTCGTGTATAATATATGTACGATGTATGTGTTCCATTTCAATCATTCTTGGGTTTACGTTATAATATAAAAACAATGTAAAAATAACGAAATAAATTAATGTATCTATTTTATATGCATGTTTTATACATGTCTATGTTTAATTATTGTGTTATTTTTGCTATATTAATAAACATTTTTGTTTGTTTTAAGTGTTATTATTATTATGGATGGCCATAGTTGAAAAGGCCTTGAAAGAAATATGCAGACAAAACGAGGGTTGAATGCACAGTGTAGGTAGAAACTAGAAGTGGGGTAAGGCCCGATCGCACTCGACTCCTCTCTCTGCTTCGGCCTCCTTCGGCGACTTTTTTTGTGTGCCGGACGTCTTGTGTAAACTGACTCTGTTAAAATATTTTATCTACGATTGTTACGAAATATAAACATTGTATCTCTGTTTAGATGCGTAGAAAGTGATTCTTTACGTACTTGTATTCATTGCGCATGTGCGTCTCATAATTCTGAATAATTTCCCTTTTTTACCGCCCTAGGGTGGAAAAAAGAAGAATTCTTCACCTTTAAGCTCGACTAGCGAGTTTGTTTACATTTAACAAAACTAATTTGATGTTTTTTTAATAAAAGTAACTGTTTATATCGAGTTTTTTGTGAAAATCAATGAGCAATTTAAATGATTATGACGAATATGAGGAGAATAATACGCTTCCCGAAATAATTAATTCGGCACAAAATACAACTAATGAATTAATGTCATTTTTATCAAAAGAGAAATACGAATTTACAGACAGGAAGTTTATTTTTTTCTGTATTTATTATTAAATTCCAACAATTGTAGATAAAGTACGGTACGCAACTCGTGAGAAAACGGCATTTCGCATTGCTCGTGTGGTTTTACAATCCTCGCTGTCGCTCGGGTGCAAACTCCACACTCGCATGCAAAATGCTACTTTCTGCACTAGACGCGTAATGTACTATTATCAACAACATGTAAATATTGATAAATCATAGATAATGTAATAGTGAGTTTTCTACAATTATTTTACAATTCAAATGTAATAACCAAATAATCGCAGTTGAATCATATTATGCTAATATTTGCACAAATAAGGTGACTCATTATAAAATTAATCAGATTACAAATGAAGTGAACAAGGTTTTTTTTAAAAAGCTCGCTATTGGCGTGTGAGGATTAAAGTTTGTTTTTTGTAATCTAAATAAAATAATATTGTTTACTTTTGGTTAATCCTCTTTTTAGCTTCAACTACATGCGAATAAATTTATTCGGTTTAAGTATGAAATGTCCAAATCTAAACATAATGAATTACAAATGCTGTTTTGTGGGACCTTTGCACATTGTTCAATAATATTATGTTTGATAACAGGGTTTGAAGGGTGAAGGGATGTTCCCTTACATGCTGCCTCTATTCCAGTCGGATGTAAGTTATCTCTCAAAATTCCGCTATAAACAGCTATTTCGAAATTAATAACCACGGCAATTAATGCTTTTTTGCGGATTTTGGTGAATTAATTCTAATTTATTGTTGGTGGAAGTTATTAATACATTTTTGGTGGTGGTATAACTGGAATAAAATAATTATATTGATTAATATTACTTATTGGTGTTTATTTTGTTGTTATTCTCAGTTCAGAGTTTGTCGCTAGAATTCTATAATTAATCTAAATTTTTTTTCTTGAAGAATGTGTGTTATGCTCCCGCCATTGGAAGCACCTTAGGGGTGTTGAACATTATCATAATGATTTGCAAACTACCAACATAACTGAGTTTAAATTATAAACATCATAAACTCAACATGCTCAATGAGGATATATTAGCTGAAGCGAAACGATGTACATACTTAAAATCCTTTAAGACTCGATCTATATACTCGTGGATTTTTATTTTGTGATTACTTTTCATGTATAAAAGGTAAATGGTATAGTATGCCCAATGTCCACGGATGGAGTTGCCTATACGTGTATCAATTTTCAAAGAAAAGTCACTCTTCATTAAATCTCCTGCTTGTTCTTAAATGAAGATTCATAGTAATACTTTTTGTTCAAAATGTACCCTGTACCCAGAGAGTACAATTATCTAAAATTGTACAAGAGGAAACTGCTCCAAATTTCGACTATTCAAGAAAAAAGTATTCTTCATGATTTCTTTTAGATACTATACAACATTTATTTTTTGCATAAAAATGTCGATAATCAAATTTCAAAAATCCCCCCCCCCCCTACCATTTATAAAATGTCAAATTTGTCTGACTCTAATACATGAGGGGTCAATTTAAAGGTCTCAGTGAGTGTATTAAAAGTTGTGGTATTGTCTTTTTTTTATGAAAACAATATGAAAGCATTAATTGAGAAAACCATATTTAATATTTAGAGAATAAAAGAATAACAGAAGAGAATAAAAGCAGGAAACGAAGCCTACTTCTCTATACAGCACCTTCTTAAGTCAAAGCTACTAAGCTGGAACTCAAAAAAGCAAATATACAAAACAATACTCAGACCAGTGGTAATGTACGCATCGGAAACTTGGGTGATGACCAGCAGGGATGAAGTCTTACTTGACACATGGGACAGAAAGATGCTTCGACGGGTATATGGACCAGTCTGTAAAAATAATGAATGGAGGATCCGAACTAACCAGGAGATCTATATATCTTTATCAAGAGCCAAACCTGGTCACAGAAATTAAGCGAGGGCGATTAAGATGGCTAGGGCATGTGGAGAGAATGCCGGTAGAGAGAGGGGTCAGCAAGATCCATCGACTCAAGCCTGAAGGCAGAAGACAGCGAGGCCGACCACGCAAAAGATGGCTGGACGATGTTGAGGAGGATTTGCGGAGTCTTAATGTGAGGCGATGGAGAGGGAAGGCACAAGACAGGAAAGAATGGAGGAGGATCGTGGAGGAGGATCGTGGAGGAGGCCCGAGCTTCAAGGGCTGTAGCGCCGCGGAGTAGTAGTATTATATTTAGCGTTAGAATGATATTCCCTAGCTCAAAAAAGGATTAGACAATACACTAGTTTTTTTATTATCATTTGATATGAGATCTAGCAATATTTGTTTATGCCTTACTACCTCCGTTTTCAAGTAAATAAGTAGGTGTTTTCGCCAATAAACAAAATTATTTTATCTACCACATTTAGTTTATTCACCGATTTCGATGGGAAATACATGTAGATAAAATAGACTTCCAATTGTTGTGGCACTGTGTGAAAGAGTTTATTAATTAACATAACGTCTGTAAAAAATAAATAGACTGCTAATTAGTGGGGCACATTCCGCATCCTATCACGTACTTTATGTATTTTATGCTTTTACAAGTCATTATTGTCTAATTTGTTTAATTGTTTCCCCCATTTTTTAATCTTTAAAAAATGTTTTGATATATTTTTACATGAATTATCAAGAATGAATTATGAAGGATGAATTATCACGAAGTATCAATATTGAAAAAGTTAAAAAGCGCAGACGGTTCAAATTAATCTGGGGCTATCTGCGGGTTACTTTTGATAAACTATAAAAGTTTCATATGTACAAATCAGATAGGTTCTTTTGAAGCAATAGGGGTAAATAAATGTATGTTAGTGCGCATGTGGAAGAGAAACAAATGAGCGTAGGAAAAAAAAATAAGCTAATTATGACCCACCATACAATATTTAATTACAATTGGACGTGTAGTTTTAAAGATATGTTTGTTTCTGAAACAAGTAAGGCGCGCTTCACGTAAGTACGTGGGGCGATAATCGCCGGTTTCTGCACAAAAGTTAAAATTATTAAGTGTAATACAATTACACTAATTTTAATAGTAAAATTCTTTTTCTACTCTTCAATACCTTTAAATTGATATATAACATGTTATGGTAACTAAAACAATGTTTAGTGACATAACGCGGCGGCCATATTGGCCGCCATCTTGAAAATTTTAATAATTGCGTATTCTTTTTCTACACTTCAAGACCTTTAAGTTGATGTATAACATGTCATAGTTACTAAAAACTTATTTTAGTCGCCCGCCATATTGGCCGCCATCTTGAAAATATGATGTGAATTTTAATAGTTGCATATTCTTTTTCCGTATTTCAAGACCTTTAAATTGATATATAACATGTCATAGTTACTAAGAACTTTTTTTAGTCGCCCGCCATATTGGCCGCTATCTTGAAAATATTACGTGTGAAATTTTAATAATTGCATATTCTTTTTCTACACTTCAAGACCTTTAAATTGATGTATAACATGTCATAGTTACTAAGAACTTTTTTTAGTCGCCCGCGCGCCATATTGGCCGCCATCTTGAAAATATTAAGTGTGAAAAATCCATAATGTGTCTAGTTGTCTCAATGCCAAGATGCACCTGTGTGCTGAATTTCATGTTCCTAGCTATACTAGTTTATGAATTGAAACAAGCAACGGACAGACAGACAGATGGACAGACAGACAGATAGACAGACTGACAGACAGACAGTCATAAGGTTTCATTTTGTACTTTGTACAGAAACCTAAAAGTACGGCTTATAATTGGAAGTAATAATAATTATTATGACGATTTATTACTCTCAACATTTTTCGGAATTTTGTATGGCTTTGAAATATTCTGGATAAACACTTTTAATTAGTTTAAGCTTATAAATATAAACTTATACTAGGAATGAAAATGATGGATTTTCGAAAAGCCGACCGAGAAAGATTGTCCTCCTTTAGATTTTCCTTTTATCAACTTCAAAAATACCTCGAATAACTTCAGCCTAACTCATAAAAGCAATCCCAAATACTGACTAACCTCGACTTAAAAATACATCCTTCCCTTAACTTATTCGTAAGTCGCATTCACCCCTTATCTTCCCATTTAATTTTTTAATATATATGTATGTGTAGGCTAAAATTTAACAAAAAAAAGACCTAATTTTATTCTAGCTTATTTTAATTAACTAATAGTCAAGTGTGTGCTAGTCAGCACACAGCGAGGGTCCGTAGGCAACCCTGCGTATAGTTTAAGTAGTACCCTATTGATGGTGTTTTTTGAAATGCTAAAAAGCTTACTTTGAACTATCCTATGGGTCTGATATTCTCAAAACACATAAACAAACTTCTGATAAAGTATTTTTTTGCCACTGAACCGGACTACAACCATATAAATACATCGAAAAGACCAAGTTATAAAAAAAAAACGTATTTTGTCAATAAAAAATAAAATATTTTTTTCTAAATTTCTAAAAAGTGGTATCTTTACATTTGGTCGAAGAATGTTCAGAAATTTGTTCAGATTTTTTGCACTTCACATAAGCGAGATAGAAGGGGGGGACACGTTTCACACCCACTTCAAACTTGCCTATGCTCGCCCTATCAAAATTATTACCAAGGAATTATATATTTTTGTAATCAGCTCGACGTACCCTTTCATATGATACCCCTCACGGTGTCGAAAAAAAAATTAAAAAATGTTAACCCTTATGTTTTTTTACCCTAATTGTTTTGAAAAAATATTTTTTTTAAGTTGCTATATTATTAAAATATGTGGGCAGGTACAAGACACATACATGCCAAATTTCAAAGTGATCGGATGAAAGGTGTAGCCGTGAGAGCAGGCGACAGGACGGACGTGCAGACACACGCAGGAAAATATAAGGGTCCTTGGTTTTGCCTACGAACCCTAAAAATGAGGGGCTACCTTGCAAAAGGTCATAAAAACTTTTTTTCTTTTCTTTTATTGTATGTACCTAGACATTAGTTAAAAACCCAAGTTTTCGACCTCCTAGACCCTGTGCTAACCCAGAGGGGGTCCAAAATACGGGAAATTTTAGTCTTTTTTTCTTTATAACTCTTTACCTACATGTCCTGAAAAAAAAGTGTTCTTAAAAAATGCCCCACTAAAATTAAAAAAAATAAATCGTAGAAAGTCTAAACTCCGAAAATATCAAACTCCCTTATCAAGCTAAAATTAAAAAAAAAAAATTCCTCTGGACAGAAATTAGCCGCCATTTTAAATTCACAGTTAATCAAATCAAATTGCTATTCTTATTTTTTTCTTTGGCCCATCAGACGGCACATTTTGCATATTTTTTTATATATTAGTAACAGCAGAAATATAGTTTTAGAGGTAGGGTGACAAGCAAAATTTTGATGTTTTTTGACAAAAAGGCATGGCAAATTAAACACTTACCACAAATGTTATATATTTTTGTAATCCACTCTTCAATACCTTTCATTTGATACCTCACTCAAAATTTTAAACATATTTCTTTCCGCGTGACATGAATTATCCGCCATTTTGGATTTGAACAGCTGATAATGTTTTACTTTACTATAAGTTTCCTATATGTAGTATGAGTTTGCTATATTTTTCCTGTGTGCGCGTCAAAACGATCTATAATACTGGAAAGTTTCATGTTTTTATCTCTTTGATACAAAAGTTATTGGAACCGTACAGAGTGACAGACAGACGCAAGAGCAAAACTATAAGGGTTTCTTTTTTTGGTTTTACCAACCATATTCCGTACACATACGTTTTGGGTCGTTTTTAAAAAGCATTTGAAGGCATTTTCGTTGGTAAATATAATAAACTAAAAAATTATAAATAAAAACCGCCCTAAGGACGGCTCTGATGCTATTAGAATGACTCATTTAATCCTGTCCTTATCTATTAGATAATGTAGAGTAAAGGGAAAACGATGGCTAGGATGCTTGGATACGAGCCGGCTGGGCACCTCGGCCCCGAGCTAAGTACATTTAACAAAAAGAATTATCAGTAAAGGAGAATGCATCAACGTTGCTACAGTTTTCACCACCACAGGCAAGACTATTTTATCGGTGGAACGATTGATTTGAAGAAACCAGAGTTAAGAAACAACGGGAGTCTTTGAAAACTTTGATTTTCGAGCGCTTGTATTTATAGATCTTGTTTACCTCTTCTAGATAGCGTACGTTTCTCCCATTGGAAGAAACCGGCGGGAAATAAAGAGCGGAAACCAATGAAAACTAAGTCTCTAGGCGCGAGTTATTGTCCTTTACCTCTTCTAGATAGCGTACGTTTCTCCCATTGGAAGAAACCGGCGGGAAATAAAGAGCGGAAACCAATGAAAACTAAGTCTCTAGGCGCGAGTTACTGTCCTTTAACCGCTAATATTTCTCCTACAATGAGCAACCAGGCGGGAAAATATTGTCAATCATATCAACTATAAATTTCAACAGATAACGCTCACCTTCAGCGTCTTCTTACACAAATTGAATATTTTAGTTATAGAAATATATTATATCTTTGTCTAAACTGTCATTTTATAAAATTACGCGGCAGTGTAATACGAAAATACCAAATGTACAACATGACTTGGTTTCAACTATTTACTTACTTTTTAAATAAAGTACAAAAGTAAATATCGGTTGTTTCGACTTGATCCGATTGAAACAGCTGTGAAATATAATTTGAATTTAACATCGATATAATTTTAGGAACGATAACGTTGAAGCATTCAATATAGATCTAACACTCGAGTGTGTGAGTTCAAATTTTCTAAACAAATCTACATCCATACAATTTGGCACAACATGAATGTGAACTAACTATAACATGTAATAACAACTTACGAACTAAATAGAGAAAAAATATACGAAAGTCACTACGTACCTTGAAAACACAATTCCTTTTAAGTTGGCTTTACCACTGATTAAATATTACTTTGGCATCGTTATTATGTATAATATACGTAAAAAAAACATTAGTTTATCTTTAAAAGTAACGGCAAACTTAATATGTCCGGCAAAAACTTAGATTAAAACTTTAAAACGACAACTTAAACTACGCACAATTGAGTATACTAACAAAATGGCGGACCTAAGAAAACCGAGGAATAAAAATCTTTGCAATAAGATCACTGTTACCAAAAATTAAAATTGAATTTTCTAGAATAATTATTCTTTTTCATTATTTAATTGAAATATTTTTCCTAAAAAGTAAATAATATTTTTAAAATAAGAATATATTATTTTTATTAAAAATGGGTAATATTATAATGGAAGAAAATAAAATATTTCGCATGCAGGGGTTGTCTACACTTATTTTTGGATCAGCTGTTAAGCTTTCTTTTTGTTCAGTTTTCGTCGGATCTGCCACGTCACTAACTCCGTTTTACTAAAAGTTTAACTTTCGGATTTTTCTTAATTTATTCATTGTATTAGATAGTAGTTAAAACAGGTAATTTAACGGTTGATATGTTTAGAAAGTTTTTACTCTTAAAACAACAACGTCGTCTATAAAATACTTTACTTTTATTCATTTTTGTGTTCTCGTCTAGTTTTTATTTAATAAAGTGAATAATTCAAGTGAAATTGTTTAGATTAAAGATTATTATAATTATGTTTTCTTCAAACGCACAAGTAAAAGGATTGTTATTGAGGATGTTAAAATATATCTGAGGTAAGCAAATCTTTTTTTTTTTTTTTTAAGAAGTTAAATTATCGAAAGTCTATCTAATGAAAATTAGTTTCAATTTACTTTAGTACAGTTTTATTTTCTTACTAACCAGCTCAAGTATCCGGCTTTACTCGGCCATTACGCAGTCAAAAGAGGCTTCATGTCAAAACTTTGATGTAAAAAAATTGATTCATTTTATCAGTCAAGAAACGGTATTCAATTTGAAAATCAAAGAAAAAAGAAAGATTTGTCTAGATGTAGAGTAAGGATTCGTGGAACTGATTCGTCACTCCACACCTGCTCTAGAATATTATTAAGAAAACATTTAATTTAACTGTCCCTTCCGGTTTCTAGTTTTATTTTTTTAGCCTTTTCTTAACGTTTACTCTAAATTCTGAGAAATTAAAAGATTTATAGGTTTATAAAAGTCAAATAATCTAATTTTGACGACAAAAAAAAAAAAAGCTCATTTTATTTTTGTTATTATCATTCTGATTAAACTAAAAGTATAATGAAGAATACGTTGAGTGAACAACAATTTAAGGAAATAATTTAATTTTATCTAACATGTTTAATTAGAAGAAGTAAGAATACAAAAGAACTAAAATATTTAACAGTGCTATCAGTCTACTTAACTACATAATACATTTTTAACAATCATTAATTTTAAAGCATAGATCAGAAGTTTTTTAATTTTTATTTAAAAAACATGCGAGTTGAGAAGTGATAAGACATATTTAGGTGTGAATAAATAAATAATTTAATTCATGTTCTTGAAACGTTTCGTCCTTAAAAGGTCACAGTGACGTATCCAGCGGCTAGGTCTGGGGAGGGGGGGGGGGGGGGGGGGGGGTTCGTAGTGGTACCAAGAAAAGGGAAACTACTTACTCAACAAAGCAGCTGCCCCCCCCCCCCCCCAAAAAAAACATTTCCGCGTCCAAGTAACAACAACAGTTTTAGAATGTATTCGCTAGAAAATATTATGCTGATGCTTACTGCAGTACAATATCTGCAGAGGGCGTCGTCTGCAGTTAATTATAGGGGGGATAATTATTGGGGGGATTTATGGCGGGGGGTCCGGGGGAGGGCCCCGGACTTTTTTTCCCTTGTTACCTTACTTTTTTTCCCGGAAAATTTTACATTACATTTATTACATTTATGAGGTGAAATTGAATATGAGGGGAATGTAAAAAATATGTATGTATTAAAAAGAAAGGTGGTATTTTTTTTTACTCCACTGGTTCTGGGGGGGGGGGGGGGGCACGTGCCCCCTGTAACCCCCCCCCCCCCCCCCCCCCTGGATACGCCTCTGGAAGGTCATCTTCAGTCAGTTTAATAACTAGAACAAACAATAATAATCCAATTTTTACAAAAACATCGTTGCATAAAACAAATCATAAAAGTAACTTCTAATTATGTATATAGTTAAAAAATTAAATCTTTCCAACCTTAATAAGGCTTCCAACTTAATAAGGCATTTAGATTAAACAATAAAACAATCAGTAACAATATTGATTTGGTGAATTTACTTACATTAATGCTGTTTTTCGTTGTGTATGATCATAATGAGTAAAAAGTAATTAAATTAATTCTCAAAGAGCGTCAATAAATTAATAATCTTATTATAAATTTAACACAATACTTCTCGACTCATCATATTATTATAACAACAAGGTGTGAACTTTATGTTTATCATTTTCAATTAAAAAACATGGTGTCATTGATATTTTTGAGCTGAGCGAAGCGAAGCTCTTATACTACACTTTGCATTTTTTCTGATGCATACTCCTTCTGAACACCTGAGCCGATCCGCACAAAATTTGGCATGGTCATAGTGACTAACCACAGGAAAGTATAAATCTGAAATGGTCCAAATCGGTACACAGGGGTACGGGGTATGGGGTACAAAAGTTATAATAGTATATGCCCTTCAAGATGCATGTCGTTGGAAAGCTCTTTAAGAGTAGAGTTATTATTGTTATGTTAACTTTTGTCATATTTTCATTTATGAGGGGTCACTATTGGTAAAATAGAAAATAAAATATATAAATACATAAATATGGTTATAATGCACGCTCAGCTCAATATTGCAAGCATTGCACACCTAGTTATATTCAGTGTATTAATTTTCAGAGTTATTGCAATTCCAACTATGTATTCTTATTTAGGAAGTTATGCAGAGTTTATGTCCTACTGTAATTATATTAGCTATAATTATTAATTTAATCATAGCAATAACTTTTTGAGGCCAATGACTAATGAAAATAACTCAATTAGTACAATTCTATTGAAAATACATAGATCTTTTTTAATCTTGTAAAAAGCCTCTGTTTTTAATTCTTGACTTTGTAACGTATGGTATAAATTAGAACGGAAACTTTTATAGGTTGGTTGTATCAAATTTAATTTGCATTAAATTCTCTTTTAACCAGAACATACTTCCTACATACTCTCATGCCTGGTTTATTCTATTTGTTTGTGCTTTGTATTCACTAATTAAATTTGGTGCCAATAGTCTGAAGGAATAGATAAAATATAAGTTGAACTACATATTGCGACATACCTTGAAAAATATAGAAATCTAAACAACTTGTGTTTATAAGTACTTTTTATTATCACTAGTGGAATTTTCTGCCTCGTTTCAGATATGAATCCTAGCTATCCTAGCCTATTGACAATTTAGCTTCTTGTGTTTATAAGTGCTTTTTATTATCATTAGTGAAATATTCTGCCACGTTTCAGATATGAATCCTAGCTATCCTAGCCTATATCGGAAATTTAGCTTCTTGAGTTTATAAGTGCATTTTATTATCACTAGTGTAATTTTCTGCCTCGTTTCAGATATGAATACTAGCTATCCTAGCCTATCCAAAATTTAGCTTCTTGAGTTTATAAGTGCTTTTTACTATCACTAGTCACTAGTGGAATTTTCTGCCAATTTCAAATATGGGTTATCTTTAAGTAAATAAAATGATTAAATTACTTTTTATATTTAGTTATAATATAGTAATTACAACTAGCTGGTCCCGTGGCCGCCGCAAGCGGCGGCCAGCGGAACTCAGCCAGCTGTTGGCGCCGGTATAGTGTTGGCGCCGGTATAGTGTTGGCGCGGGTATAGTGTTGGCGCCGGTATAGTGTTGGCGCCGGTATAGTGTTGGCGCTGGTATAGTGTTGACACGCGTATAGGGTTGGCGCTAGTATAGGACTCGGACTTGTATAGGACTCGTACTTGTATAGGTCTGGTACTCGTACAGTCCGGGATTTTAAAGGTGTCGGCAATACGATCAAGAATAACTATAGTTTTACCCGGATAAAGCCATTCGGGGAAATTTTAGAGGCTAAGAACGGGTGAAAATTGGGTTATTAGTACGTAATTCAATTTCAATCTCTCGCAGTGGGCGTACTATAAGTCCTTTTAGACTGAACCCCAAATTATTTAACATTTTTTTCCCCAAAAAGCTTTAGCCTTAGAACCCTAATTTTTTGCATAGCGTCATACATTACGGCTTTCTACATGTAAAAAATTTAAGAACCCCGTAAATGCGTCCAAACAAATTTTATGGGCATATAAAAATTTCAAAATTATGGGGGGGGACCCGGAAATTTTTTTTTTTCGGACAATTCTTTCATAATCCTTTTTGTGGTGTCAAACAACGGGTGCATACCAAATTTGGGGAAATTCGGAGCACCTTGCAAAAATTTGTCGAAATTTCCCAGATTTTGCCGTTCTCGATTTGGGGAAATTTTTTGGTCGACGACCCCATACGTGTTATATATGGTTGGAAAGATTATTTTTTTTCACTGGGGGTCGTACTCATAAAAATTTTTTTCCCTGACCAATATTTTCCGAGATAATGGCGTCCAAAGATTGAGTGAAATTTGGGAATTTCGATGTTTTTTGGGCTTTTCTCGGAAAACATTGATCGGGAAGAAAAAAGTTCAAGAGTGTCTCCGCTATTAAAAAAAATTAGCTTTCCAACCATGTATAAAACATGTGGGGTCGTCGACCAAAAAAAGATTTTTTTTTTTTTACTAAAAAAAAGCTAGGCTAGGGACCTGTGATTATTTTAGTGAAAATCGGAAGTCGTCCGATCGGATCGACATATATATCATTTTAAAGGATTCGGCAAGGCGATAAAGAAAAACTATAGTTTTATCTAGATAAAGCTATTAGGGAAAATTTTAGAGGCTAAAACCCGGTAAAATTTGAGTTTCTAGTTCATAATTTAATTTTAATCTCTCATAGTCGGCGTACTTTAGATCTGACAGCCTCGTGTCTTGTATGGGAATAAAGTCCTACTCGTCGACTACAAAAAAGCCTTGAATCGTTTTTCTCCACAGGCTACCGGGAAATCGCTATGCCAGATTAAAGAAATTCGAAAAACCCCTTAAATGGATATTGGGGCCCCCAAGGCGCTAAGGTACCGGTAAAAAAAAAAAATCGAATGAGTTTTCGGTCAAAAACCGAGAGATAGAGACGCCCACAAAAAATCTGCCCGATATTCGCATTTAAGAGGGAACTACGGGGATTTAAAGTCGAAAAAGCGACTTAAAGCGAAGTAAGTGGCGGAAAACGGGGGAAAATTCCCAATTCTTTTGACATTTTCGCCCCTCGAAGAGAACCGTGTGCATTGAAATTATAAATCGACCGAGTCCTTTGAGGGCACCGTACCCCGGAAATACCCTATAAGTCCCGTCGGGAAACTCTCGAGTTTAAGGGGCCAGTTACCACCAAAATCGACCAAAAATGGGGGTTTTCACCCCCCCATGGGAAAAATGTCGTTAGCTAAGAAAAAAGAAAAACGGTTACTCTTAGGCCACTATGTGCCAAAAGTACCCTGGGAGTCCCGTCGAGAAACTTCTGAGTTTAAGGGTCCATGTACCGCCTCGAAGTCGGCGGGGTCGGCCGAAAAAATGCGGAAACCGGGCCGTCGGAGGGACGCGGTCCGCCCCCGCCGCCGCCCCTCACCTTCGACCGCCCCCTCGTTTTTTTTTCCTTGAAGGAATCACTTTTGCCTATTAATCGCCCTTCAAACGGTATTTCCACTACATATAGTCGTGGAGAAAAAAAATGACTCGGCAAAGTCGTGTTTTTCGGCCATAATCGACCAAAAATGGGGGTTTTGGCCCCCCCACGGGAAAAATGTAACTATGTGCCAAAAGTACCCTAGGAGTCCCGTCGGAAAACTCTCGAGTTTAAGGGGCCGTTTACCACCTCGAAGTCGGCAAAGTCGTGTTTTTCGGCCAAAATCGACCAAATATCGGGGTTTTCACCCCCCCCCCCCCCCCCCCCCAGGGGAAAACCGTCGGTAGTTAAGAAAAACGGAAAACGGATTCTCGTAGGCCACTGTGGGTCAAAAGTACCCTGGGAGTCCCGTCGGGAAACTCTCTAGTTTAAGGGACCGTTTACCACCTCGAAGTCGGCAAAGTCGTGTTTTTTAGCCAAAATCGACCAAGAATGGGGGTTTTCGCCCCCCGGCACGGCGTCCGGGCACCGGTGAAAAAAAAATCGAAGAAGGTTTCGGGAAACCACCGTGGGGTGAAGACGCCCACCGAAAATCAACTCGATATTCGCGCTTTAGAGGGAACTACGACGGTTTAAAGTCGAAAAAAAGCGGTGTAAGAAAAAGGGTCGAAAAAGACGAAATTCTCGAAACTTTTACATTTTTTTTCCCGAACACTATAAGTGGTAGAGAACTGATTTTTTGTATAGCGTTATTCCTTATATATGTCTACACGTAAAAAAATCAAGGGTACCATAAAATAAATAGGGAAAATTTTATGGGCAGACGAAAATTTCAAAAAAACGGGGGGGGCCCTATAATCGAAATTTCGAAAAACAAAGGGTTTGTTGGTGTGTCCGACACCTAACCCTAAAAGATGCAATTGGTCCCAAATCTCCACTTTTAAAACCCTAGGAGGAGATACAAATACTTTTTTGTAACTCGTTAACTGAAATTTCATTTTTTTCGGTTTTGATCCCCCCCGTACGGCGCCCGGAAACCGGCGAAAAAAAACCGAAAGGGTTTTCGTGTACAGGACTGTACGGGTCAGACGCCCAATAAGTTTCGTTAGTCTAAACGCATTTTAAGGGGGGCTACGGGGGCCCCGAAGTTAACAAAAGCGGGGGGAAATATATACAGACAAAAATTTCAAAAATTCGTGGGGGGCCCCAAAAACGAAATTTTTAAAAACGAAGGGTTTGTTGGTGTGTCCGACACCTAACCTGAAAAGGTGCAATTGGTCCCAATTTCCCACTTTTAAAACCCTAGGAGGAGATACAAATACTTTTTTGCAACTCGTTAACTGAAATTTCACTTTTTTCATATTTGATCCCCCCCGTACGGCGCCCGGACACCGGCGAAAAAAAACCGAAAGAGGTTTCGTGTAGAGGACAGTCTGGGTCAGACGCCCCATAAGTTTCGTTTGTCTAGACGCAATTTAAGGGGGGCTACATGGGCCTCCAAGTGGACATAATTGGCGGAAAACGGGGAAAAAAATTCCAATTTTTTTTGACATTTTCCGCCCCCGGAAGAGAACCGTGTGCAGTGAAATTATAAATCCACCGGTTCCTTTGAGGGGACCGTACCCCGGAAATACACTATAAGTCTCGTCGGGAAACTCTCGAGTTTAAGGGGCCAGTTACCACCTCGAAGTCGGCAAAGTCTTTTTTAAGTGTTTTTCGGCCAAAATCGACCAAAAATGGGGGTTTTCGCCCCCCCACGGGAAAAATGTCATTAGCTAAGAAAAATGGAAAACGTTTTCTCTTAGGCCACTATGTGCCAAAAGTACCCTGGGAGTCCCGTCGGGAAACTCTCGAGTTTAAGGCTCCATGTACCGCCCCCAAGTCGGCGGGGTCGGCCGAAAAAACGCGAAAATCGGCCCGTCTGCGGGACGCGCACCACCCCCGCCGCCGCCCTTCGCCTCCAACCGCCCCTCGGTATTTTTTTCTTTAAAGGAATCACTTTCGCCTATCGATCGCCCCTCAAACGGTATTTGCACTACGTATAGTCGAGGAGAAAAAAAATGACGAAATTTTTTTTTTCGCATTTTCCGTTTTGCGGTAAAACGGGGGGAGTTCCCGACGCCAAACGGAAAGTAGGGAAAATCCGCGGGCGGTATTTTCCCACTCGTGAGACTCCCCCCTAAAATGTATCAGGTGGAAAAAAATTCAGCGCGCGCGGTCGCCGCGCCGCGATTTTTTGAAATATTTTTTCCCCCTTGAAAAACGGTTTTTTCCGCATAACTCGGATACGGTCGACCGCAGCGGTCCGACCCAAAGGACCTTTTTTGTAGGGCTCTAAATTTAGGAAAAAATAGTTTTTTGTTTTTTTTTTAAAGTGAACGGGGAAAAAGATACACGGGTCCGAAAAAGGCCCCGAAATCGGGGGTTTTCGAATTTTAGCGCCCCCCCCGTACGCCGGGGGGAAAAAAGTTTCCTCTAAAAGTCGTCGCCCCTGATGCGCCCCACGACGCCGCGGGGTCGGAATATTTTTTTTCGGGTGCCCGCGGTCCCAGGAGCCCGCCGGGAAAACGGGCGATACCGTCGCCCGTAACCGGGAAACGGGTCACCGGAGGCGGTTTTCACGCGGTCCCCGACCGTTTGGGACCGGAACACACCCGGCCCCCGAAAACCGCTCTCCTACCTCCACCGGGGGGGCGTATAAGCTTCGGGAAATAGTATTATCAACTAGCTGGTCCCGTGGCCGCCGCAAGCGGCGGCCAACGGGACGCAGCCAGCGGTCAGCGCCGGTATAGTGTTGGCGCCCGTATAGTGTTGGCGCCGGTATAGTGTTGGCGCCGGTATAGTGTTGGCGCCGGTACAGTGTTGGCGCCGGTACAGTGTTGGCGCCGGTACAGTGTTGGCGCCGGTACAGTGTTGGCGCCGGTATAGTGTTGGCGCCGGTATAGTGTCGGCGCCGGTATAGTGTCGGCGCCCGTACGGAGTCGGCGCTCGACAGGTCGGGTTCGGTGAAAATCGAAAGTCGCCCGATCGGGTCGATATATATATCGTTTTAAAGGTTTCGGCACGGCGCTCGAGAAGAACCGTAGTTTTACCCGGATAAAGCCGTTTGGGGAAATTTTAAAGGCGGAAAACGGGTGAAAGTCGGGTTTTTAGTGCGCAGTTCAATTTCAATCTCCCGTAGCGGGCGTACTTGAGGTCCGACCGCCTCGTGTCATATACGGGCTTAAAGGTCTATTTGCGGGCTACAAAAAAGTCCCGTAGCGTTTATCTCCACGGGTTACGGGGACAAAGATATGCCACTTTGAAGAGCGGAAAAAGGCGGATTAATTAATTTTAGACTGAACCCCAAATTATTCAACATTTATTTCCCCAAAAAGTTTTAGCCTTAGGACCCTAATTTTTTGCATAGCGTCATTTATTACGGCTTTCTACATGACAAAAAATTAAGAACCCCGTAAAGGCGTCCAAACGAATTTTACGGGCATATACAAATTTCAAAATTATAGGGGGGGGGCCCGGAAATTTTTTTTTCCGGGAAATTCTTTCATAATCCTTTTTGTGGTGTCGAACAACGGGTGTATACCGAATTTGGTGAAAATCGGACCACCTTCCAAAAATTTGTCGAAATTTCCCTGAATTTGCCGTTCTCGATTTCGGGAAATTTTTTGGTCGACAACCATATACGTGTTATACATAGTTGGAAAGATTTTTTTTTTTCAGGGGGGGTCCTACTCTTGAAAATTTTTTTCCCCGACCAATACTTTCCGAGATAATGGCGTTCAAACATTTGAACTTTTTGGCGGGAAACCATGTTTTTCGGGCTTATCTCGGAAAATATTGGTCGGGAAGATAAAAATTCAAGAGCATCTCCCCTATTAAAAAAAAATTAGCTTTCCAACCATGTATAACACATATGGGGTCGTCGACCAAAAAAAAAAAAAATTTTTTTTCCCCCAAAATGAAGCTAGGCTAGGACCCGTGATTATTTTAGCGAAAATCGAAAGTGGCCCGATCGGGTCGACATATATATCATTTTAAAGGTTTTGGCAAGGCGATTAAGAAAAACTATAATTTTACCCTTAAAAAGCAATTTGGGGAAATTTAAGGGGCTAAGAACGGGTGAAAATTGGGTTTTTAGTACGTAATTCAATTTCAATCTCTCGAACTGGGCGTACTTTAGGTCCGACCGCGTTGTGTCTTATATGGACTTAAAGGTCTATTTGCGGGCTACAAAAAAGACTAATAGAGTTTTTCTCCACGGGATACAGGGAAAAAGTTGAGCCACTTCGAACCTCGAAAAAGTGGGGATTTATTAATATTACACTGAACCCCAGATTATTCAACATTTTTTTCCCCAAAAATTTATTGACTTAAAAGCCTAATTTTTTGCATAGCGACATTAATTACGGTTTTCTACATGAAAAAAAATTAAGAACCCCGTAAAGGCGTCCAAACAAATTTTATGGGCATATAAAAATTTAAAAATTATGGGGGGGGCCCCGAAATTTTTTTTTCGGGAAAATTCTTTCATAATCCTTTTTGTGGTGTCGAACAACGGGTGTATACCGAATTTGGTGAAAATCGGACCACCTTCCAAAAATTTGTCGAAATTTCCCTGATTTTGCGGTTCTCGATTTCGGGAAATTTATTGGTCGACAACCATATACGTGTTATACATGGTTGGAAAGATCTTTTTTTTTCAGTGGGAGTCCTACTCTTGAAAATTTTTTTCCCCGACCAATACTTTCCGAGATAATGGCGTTCAAACATTTGAACTTTTTGGCGGGAAACCATGTTTTTTGGGCTTTTCTCGGAAAATATTGGTCGGGAAGAAAAAAATTCTAGAGTATCTCCCCTATTAAAAAAAAATTAGCTTTCCAACCATGTATAACACATGTGGGGTCGTCGACCAAAAAAAAAAAATTTTTTTTTCCCCCAAAATGAACCTAGGCTAGGACCCGTGATTATTTTAGCGAAAATCGAAAGTCGCCCGATCGGGTCGACATATATATCATTTTAAAGGTTTTGGCAAGGCGATTAAGAAAAACTATAATTTTACCCTTAAAAAGCAATTTGGGGAAATTTAAGAGGCAAAGAACGGGTGAAAATTGGGATTTTAGTACGTAATTCAATTTCAATCTCTCGTAGTGGGCGTACTTTAGGTCCGACCGCGTCGTGTCTTATATGGACGTAAAGGCCTATTTGCGGGCTACAAAAAAGGCAATTAGAGTTTTTCTCCACGGGATACAGGGAAAACGTTAAGCCACTCCGAACCTCGAAAAAGTGTGGATTTATTAATATTACACTGAACCCCAGATTATTCAACATTTTTTTCCCCAAAAATTTATTGACTTAAAAGCCTAATTTTTTGCATAGCGTCATTTATTACGGCTTTCTACATGACAAAAAATTAAGAACCCCGTAAAGGCGTCCAAACGAATTTTATGGGCATATACAAATTTCAAAATTATGGGGGGGGCCCGGAAAATTTTTTTTCCGGAAAATTCGTTCATAATCCTTTTTGTGGCGTCAAACAACGGGTGTATACCGAATTTGGTGAAAATCGGACCACCTTCCAAAAATTTGTCGAAATTTCCCTGATTTTGCTGTTCTCGATTTCGGGAAATTTTTTGGTCGACAACCATATACGTGTTATACATGGTTGGAAAGATTTTTTTTTTTCAGGGGGGGGTCCTACTCTTGAAAATTTTTTTCCCCGACCAATACTTTCCGAGATAATGGCGTTCAAACATTTGAACTTTTTGGCGGGAAACCATGTTTTTCGGGCTTTTCTCGGAAAATATTGGTCGCGAAGAAAAAAGTTCGAGAGTGTCTCCCCTATTAAAAAAAAATTAGCTTTCCAACCATGTATAACACATGTGGGGTCGTCGACCAAAAAAAAAAAATTTTTTTTTCCCCCAAAATGAAGCTAGGCTAGGACCCGTGATTATTTTAGCGAAAATCGAAAGTCGCCCGATCGGGTCGATATATATATCATTTTAAAGGTTTTGGCATGGCGATCAAGAAAAACTATAATTTTACCCTTAGAAAGCAATTTGGGGAAATTTAAGAGGCTAAGAACGGGTGAAAATCGGGTTTTTAGTACGTAATTCAATTTCAATCTCTCGTAGTGGGCGTACTATAAGTCCGACCTCGTTGTGTCTTATATAGACTTAAAGGTCTATTTGCGGGCTACAAAAAAGTTATATAGAGTTTTTCTCTACGGGATACAGGGAAAAAGATTAGCCACTTCGAAGAGCTGAAAAGTGTGAATTTATCAATTTTAGACTGAACCCCAAATAATTCAACATTTTTTTCCCCAAAAAGTTTTAGCCTTAGGACCCTAATTTTTTGCATAGCGTCATTTATTACGGCTTTCTACATGACAAAAAATTAAGAACCCCGTAAAAGCGTCCAAACAAATTTTATGGGCATATAAAAATTTAAAAATTATGAGGGGGGGCGCCGAAATTTTTTTTTCGGGAAAATTCTTTTATAATCCTTTTTGTGGTGTCGAACAACGGGTGTATACCGAATTTGGTGAAAATCGGACCACCTTCCCAAAATTTGTCGAAATTTCCCTGATTTTGCGGTTCTCGATTTCGGGAAATTTTTTGGTCGACAACCATATACGTGTTATACATGGTTGGAAAGATCTTTTTTTTTCAGGGGGGGGTCCTACTCTTGAAAATTTTTTTCCCCGACCAATACTTTCCGAGATAATGGCGTTCAAACATTTGAACTTTTTGGCGGGAAACCATGTTTTTCGGGCTTTTCTCGGAAAATATTGGTCGCGAAGAAAAAAGTTCATGAGTGTCTCCCCTATTAAAAAAAAATTAGCTTTCCAACCATGTATAACACATGTGGGGTCGTCGACCAAAAAAAAAAAAATTTTTTTTACCCCAAAATGAAGCTAGGCTAGGACCCGTGATTTTTTTAGCGAAAATCGAAAGTCGCCCGATCGGGTCGATATATATATCATTTTAAAGGTTTTGGCAAGGCGATGAAGAAAAACTATAATTTTACCCTTAAAAAGCCATTTGGGGAAATTTAAGAGGTTAAGAACGGGTGAAAATTGGGTTTTTAGTACGTAATTCAATTTCAATCTCTCGTAGTGGGCGTACTTTAGGTCCGACCGCGTCGTGTCTTATATAGACTTAAAGGTCTATTCGCGGGCTACAAAAAAGGCTAATAGAGTTTTTCTCCACGGGATACAGGGAAAACGCTATGGCGATTTGTAGAATTTCAAAAAAGCCCTTAAAAAGATATTCGGGCCCCCCCACTGCGCCCAAGCACCGGTGAAAAAAAAATCGAAGAAGGTTTCGGCAAAGCACCGTGAATTAAAGACGCCCACCGAAAATCAACCCGATATTCGCATTATAGAGGGAGCTACGGCGGTTTAAAGTCGAAAAAAGCGGTATAAAAGGTAGCGAAAAAAAACAACGAAAATTTCGAAATTTCGTCATTTTTTTTCTCGAAAACTATAAGTCGTAGGACGCTGATTTTTTGTATAGCGTTATTCCTCACAGATGTCTATATTTAAAAAAATCAAGGGCCCCATAAAATAATTAGGGGAAATTTAATGGGCAGACGAAATTTTCAAAAATTCGGGGGGGGCCCCAAAATCGAAATTTCAAAAAACGAAGGGCCCGGTCAGAAATCCGGGACCTAACCTGAAAAGGTGCAATTGGTCCCAATTCCCCACTTTTAAAACCCTAGGAGGAGATACAACATTTACGCGAAAATTACCACATCCGGTTTTGGACGAAAAATGTTTCGTTCCCCTCCCCACGGCGCCCGGAAACCGGCGAAAAAAAACCGAAAGAGGTTTCGTGTAGAGGACAGATGGGGTTAGACGCCCAATAAGTTTCGTTCGCCTAAGCGCATTTTAAGGGGGGCTACGGGGGCCCCGAAGTGAAAAAAAAAAAAGTACGAAATTCCGATTTTTTTTACATTTCCCCCTCCAGGAGGAGAACCGTTATCGGTGAAAAAAAAAATCGACCTGATCCTTTCAGGGGACCGTGCACCCGAAATACCCTGTGAGTCCCGTCGGGAAATTCCCAAATTTAAGACAAAGCCCCCGCACCTCAAGTGGGCAAGGTCGTGTTTTTCGGCCGAAATCGACCCAAAATAGGGGTTTTCGCCCCCCCACGGGAAAAATGTCGTCAGCTAAGAAAAAAGAAAGACGGTTTCTCGTAGTCCACTATACCCTGAAACTAACCTGCAAGTCCCGTCCGGATATTCCCAAGTTGAAGACAAAGCCCCCGCACATTAAGTGGGGAGGGTCGGCCCTAAAAACACGAAAATCGGCCCTCCGGGAGTACGCGGTCCGCCCCCGCCGCCGCCCCCCGCCTCCGACCGCCTTCGAAATTTTTTTCCTTTAACCTACCGGGGAATCCTACCGGACGCCCTTCAAACGGTATTTCCCCTACACATACTCGCTGAGAAAAAAAATGACGAAATTTTTTTTTTCGCATTTTCCGTTTTGCGGTAAAACGGGGGGAGTTCCCGACGCCAAACGGAAAGTAGGGAAAATCCGCGGGGGGTATTTTCTTACTCGTAGGACTCCCCCCTAAAATGTATCAGGTGGAAAAAAATTCGGCGTGCGCGGTTGCCGCGCCGCGATTTTTCGAAATTTTTTTTTCCCCCCGAAAAACGGTTTTTTCCGCATAACTCGAAAACGGAGGACCGCAGCGGTCCGACCCAAAGGACCTTTTTTGTAAAGCAGGAAAAAAGGGAAAAAATAGTTTTTTGTTTTTTTTTTAAAGTGAACGGGAAAAAAGATACACGCGGTCGAAAAAGGCCCCAAAATCGGTCGTTTTCGAATTTTAGCGCCCCCCCTGTTGGTAGGGGGGGAAAAAGTTTCCTCTGAAAGTCGTTCCCCTCGACGCCCCCCACGACGCCAAGCCGTCGAAATATTTTTTTTCCCGTTACCGCGCCCCCCAGGAGGTGCCGGGAAAACGGGGTATTCCGCCGGGAATAACCGGGAAACGGTCAGTCGGAGGGCGTTCTAAGTGCGCCCAGGACGTTTTCTCACCGGAAGGACCCTACGTGCCGACCCTCACCCCCCTACCCCCCCCGGGGGGGAAAATAGCCTTCCTGAATTAGTATATATATATTATTGTTCATAAATCGAGAAATAAATTTATAATGCAAGTTTACCTACCTACGTGTATATGAGTGGCCTTAAATAAAATGTTTTATTACCTAATTAATTTTAATATCAATTTTTTGATCCGTAAATAATGTTTAAAATTATTTACGTTTAATTATTTAATTTTTAAATTGAAATGATTTTTAGTTTTATATTAAAATGCTTTTATACTAGAAATCCGTGTTTTATGCTAGTTTGTAAATTGACATAAACTTTGTCAATAGAAGAAATAAAGATGATCACAATTCACATTCCCTAATATAAAATAGGATAAAATAAATTGATATTTGATTTATTGTGGGAATTCGTTTTTTTACTCTTGTTACAATGGTAACAAAAGGAAAAAATGAAATTCCCAAATAAATGAGGTTTATTTATTCTAAGAGAGAGGTGTGTTCTGCTTTAGGATATGTAATAAGGTTTTAAATTATATACAATATTATGAAATAAACTTCGAACGATTGTACTTATTTTTAACAGACAATTTAAAAAAAAACAAAAATGTTGTACTTTGCAGAGTATTAGGTTTTTTCCAAAACATGTTATAGTAACGTATTTTTTTTTCTTTTGTAGTGTTTGTTTTGTATGTCAGAGTATATTTTTCGCTTACACTTGCTCGATTTTATTTGAGATGTAAATTTATTCAAATCAGAAATTTGAATATAAATAGTTGAAGTGGAAGTGATGGATATCGAGTTATTGTCAAGCTTTGTTATGTTGATTCCACTTCTTGATTCCGATGGTCAGTAATTTTAAAGGATTTGGTGCGTTTGTATTACTGTTACAAACATAACCTAACTTAAATTACTTACACAACCACTTATTGTGAATTGTGATTATAACACTCACACACTTTGTGATTATTTATTTCGTGATATTTTAGCTTCAAAGCTTACCAAAGGTAACGGAAGCCAGTGGCGTATCCAGAGGCTAGGTCTGGAGGGGGCACATTCTAAGTCAGGTTAGATTGGGGAGGGGGGGGAATTCTTAGTGGTTACAAGATAAGGGAACTACTTATTCAACAAAGCAGCAGCCCCCCCCCCCCCCCCCCCCCCCCCCCCCCCGCCTAAAAAAAATTCCGCGCGCCCCAGTAGTAACAATCACTGTTTTAGAGCGTATTCGTTAGAAAATGTTATGCTGATGCTTACTGCAGTACAATATCTTACTGGTACAATATCTTACTGCAGTACAATATTAAGTTGAAATAAATTTACCCTAAATTCCGTCCACACTACGCCAAGCGGCAAGAAATGGCAAGGCCAAATGGCATTGCCAAGTGTAATGCGTGGACGTCTCCCTTGGCATTTGCTATTTGCCAAGCTTGGCACGAAACGTGCCACTTGACATGCCAAGCCGAACCCGACGATTGTCGGTCCGGATCAAAGAAAGCCAGATGGCAAGAAGTCGTAAGTCGGCCAGACGGCTTTGCCGCTTGGCCTTGCCAACTGGCATAGCGCGGCATAGTGTGGACGCGCCTTAACACATCGATCTCCCAACCCAACTTGACGAGAAAAAAAAAATCCCAATGTTTCTCGAAGAAAAAATCGATGGCGTCCCATACATCGATGTTTTCGATACATCGGCATCGATGTCCCAACCCTAATTGTGACCTATTTAAATTAATTACATACCTCCATCAAATTCAGTTTTCTAATTGTATTAGGTTGTTAAAAAATTGTAAACATCCACTTATTTCTATTATTATTTATTATTAATTGATATTTATCTAAAAATATCGTTGTCTTTAAATCATCATATTTATACAGCGATCTTTCAAAGAAGGATATAAAGGCATTGATTTGAACGATTTTTTTATTTTTATTAAGTGTGAATTATTCCTGCTTCTTCTTTAAACCAAATGGCGCATATCAATCCCTTTCAAGTAAATTTATTCCTCAGGGATACGATTAATTTAACGTTGGTTCATTAGACTACTTAGTGCAAAGGTTCTCCTGGAGTTTTACTATCCTTCGCCTCATCAGTGTTAATATATTCAATGTTTAGATTATTATTGCAACATCTCATCAGGTAGATTAATTATACCTTTGTGTTGGTTCATCCATCAAAACATGTATATCTGATGGACTAGTTTCTGTGGGCGTGGTTATAGATCCTTCTATATCTTCCTTAATCACACTTTTTAATTTTCATTGTATATAGTTTAAATTATCCTTTGAAATATAATCGCAATATATGAGTATAATATAGTAAGGTTTTATTATAAACTTAGTGTTTAAATGGCAATTAGCACTTAATTAACTAAGTTTACTTGAAGCTGCACTCTAAGTTTTGTATACAGATGTTGGGATCTGAGAAACCACATTGTTTCTAATTAGTAGCTGTATCTGGGATACTCTCCTCTATTGGATTTTCACACAAAACTTACTTTATTAAAGTTTTATCCTTGGATAATTGAGTTTTTCGAAAGCGTACAAATATAAATAATATGCAAGACGGGGCACCGCATCCCTGCCTTCTAACACTGCGAGCTGAAAGAGGTCACTGGATATACTGGTTTACATACATTACATACATACTGGTTTACATGCATATTATATTTTCTTACATTATATGCAATTGAAATACATATCTAGAAATTACTTCCTCCTTCTTTTATAACTACATCTTCCGAGGTTGAGTTAGATCCGTCCCTTATTAAATTTGTTGATAAACGTGACGCAAAATTGTGACCATATTTGTACATATACTAAATATAAACTCGTGGTGATAGTTAAAGCATCTTTAATTAACATATATTCAATTTTCTTCTCAACTGTTCTATATATTCAATTTTATGTTTAGAATAAAGCTGGACTATTAGTTAAACGAATAATAAGCATATCTTCTTGCACTTAAGAACTATAACATGAATGAAACCTTCTTTATTTAAAACCAGCTGCATGCCCGTGCTCCGCTACTAAGTGTTATTTTTAATTTGATGGTTTATAAACTACCTTCAAGAAACATTGAAGTTAGTTCACTAAGCTAGAATATCTAGATGCCCCAGTTTCCTGCATCGCCTTATTGCAATACCCTTTTCTTTTGTATAATATAATTTTCAAAAATCCCTTAAAAGTAATTGACTCCGACTATTGGAGAAACAGTTTTAAAAGCTGATCTTCCAGGAAAAGCTATATATTTCTTCTGTATACTGTTCGATCTGATAAGTAAATTAATCGGCTGGAGACAAGTTAAGGCTGCTTTTAGTATTGTGTTTAGTCGTACCGAGTTGAAACTGTACTCGGAACTTCTCTAACAAATAAAAGCTAGTTACGATCTTTTAGTGACAGCCCTTGGGGAAAAGATTAACCCATCGGGGATTCGAAAATTAAAGAAGATAACATTTAGAGAGCGGAGGCAGAAATTGGATGAATCTTTTAACGAGTTTTGCTTTAGAGCTTGGCTAGAGAAGCCTACTAGTCAGCAGGCACAAATCTGCTAGGTAAACTAATCTTAGATTAGTTTGTGACATGCATTAGGTCTGACAGTTTAAGACTAAGTGTTTGCCAGGCCAGGCCCCTTACAGTAACAGAGGCCGTTTTCAATTATTTAGAGCTACAAGCTATCGCAGACGTAGAGGCATCTAGGAAGTCATCTGTTAGCGTAGAGGTAGTACTGGAAGCTAGTCGTAATTATCAGGGGACAACACATCTTTTCAAGATGATCTGAAACGGCAAAATGATAAAATTGTTAAATTAACTAAGTCGGTAGCGTAACTGAGGAGGAATTTGTGGAGGATGTTGGTCGTACCAACCTGGTACGAGAAGTAGTAATGAACTGACTTGTATGGGCTGTGCCAAGCATGGTTATATGAACCATGTGATTCAATACTCCCATGTGTAGTGTCTGCTTATGGAAACAAGTATTTACAAATCAACAGAAATTTCACCATACTGTGCGTTTTTAGGATGAGAAATTTGCTACCCTATAGATTCACTACTTTCACCTGGCGAGGAGTCGTCTACTTTACCTGGACGATAGTCTTCGCTAACCGCCTACGTCCTTTGCATGCGAGAAAAAGAATGGTAGTTTCCCATGCTAGGGTTTAAGGAGGTGCACAATTATAACATAACAGATGGAACTGTAAAATCGTTGAGCTTCAGGAGTTCCATTTATCAAAGGTGGTGTAGTTTTGCTGTGGACCCTGCTTTGAGACTGGCTCGCTCGTTAGTTACATCGGCCTTGCGATGGACCATACAAAATTATAAAAAAAAATTTCGGATGTGACGTATCGACTGCAAGACGAACAGGCTCGGAGAAGAAATAAAATTGTATATTTTGCTGAAGCTGTTGGAAATACATGGATTAAACCTGGGTTATTTATATTATTTACTAGCCCGCGCGGAGCGCGGGGTCATGCTAGGTATTCGTGGCTTTATTTCCTATTGACATTTAGGCATAGCAATTAAATAAAATGTCAAAATAGTTTTGTTTTCAAGCCTTCTAGGAATAAAATCAGAACTATATTATACACCATTCATTCCGTTTCTAAGAATATAATATTCTCCATATCGTAGTTTGGAGACTATCTATATATTTTAAAAATAGCCAATAGAAACTAATTAATATGTATAGTAATTAATAAAAAATAAAAATAAAAAAACTAAAATAAAGGTATAAAGAATAAGAAAATAAACGTCGTGCATTAATTTAATTACCAACCTCTTGTCTCATTACGGCAGTTGCACCAGTAAATATTTAATAACTGGTTCTTGAAAAAAATTATTAAATAATAAATACTCGATTTATAGAGCAATAGTGTGAGAATTAAGCACCCCAATCAAAAATTAAATTGGTCAACAACTGCGGACGCTATAAGAGCTCAAAGTCAATTTTTGTTTTACAAAAAATTAAATTTAGCTCTATTTAAGGAAGAACCGATAAAGGTACGACAAAAAGTCATAGGTCCAAAGTTGTAGATCTTTTAAAATTAGTTACCGCTGGCGCAATCAGCTTGTCGATTCGATACGATTTACCATTTAGCCACAATAAGCCTCCAAAAAAACTTTAAAGTGCGTCCACCATTTTTAATTTTTTAAAGGAGGTAAAAATATAATTTTTTAACTTTTCGGTTTTTCCCAGTCGGTTTGGGCCAATTTCCGACCAAACGCAAAAAACCGCGAGTCTCTAGGTGGTCTAGAAGTACCCAAACATTTTGATTAGCGAGTCTGTGGGGTTTGTTTACGGTGGGTCAACCTAATTTTTTTTAGGTTATTTTTTGTACATTTTTTTTTTTTTTTTTTTTTTTTTTTATAAAATTGTTAATAACTTTGGTTCTACTCAAACATCTAATATTTTTAGATGAAACCAAGCCTACAAATTGCGCAAAATGTTTGCGCTTACCTCTGAAAAAAAGTTAATCGATTTCATTTAGTCAGTTTTGCGCCTATAAAGTCTGACTGGGGCGACAGACACACATACATACACGAAAAAAGTTAAGGCCGGATTCAGTTTTTGAGATGATAAAATGAAAAAGTATCCAACAATTTTCAATTCTGACCAATTTACAGACAAAACTTTAATTTTATATATATAGATGTCACCTATCCCCTTTTTTTATTGTTTTGTATATAAATTGTCAGTCTCGTGAATAAGAAAAAAACGTTTGAAACTGCTCCCTAGGTTTTTGATAGTAGAAGATTCTCTCTAGACTTATTCTAAGGATGAATAGCTGTTAAACAATAGAAGCTATTTCATCCACCAGACGAGGCATCCTCTATAGGGGAGAAATTAGTGTGACGGGGTCACTTGTCATTGGGTTTGTTTCGAATCGAGCAAACTGACAAATTTATTTATTTGAATTAAGAAGCTCAAAATCTTTTGAACGGTATAAAAGATTTAGTTACAATTTTAACCGCCAAATAGCTCGACCAGCGGTAGTAGTCTGACACAGGTAGATAAAGAGGGGAGTTCGAAATATATCCTTTTTAGGATTTTGATTGCTGGTTTTGATTATTTATGTTGACTATTGATGTTTGTGAGTTTTGATTGGAATATAATTCTGTGGAATATTTCCACAAAATAATTAGTAAGCTATTCTAGACTACTTATTTATTCAACGGAATTATCTCTATTTTCATAAAAATGGTTCCCTGGTTTAAACTTAAAATAAGAAACATTTAAACATTTATTTCCAAAATAAAATTAGATTAGCTAGTATGGACTATGACTATAATAAACTTAGATTATTAAGTAAAGCTACCAAACCCAAGAAATAAACTAGTCTATGTACTTATCTTCTGCAAAAACGCTTCTCTCATCTTAAACATATAGACTCTTATCTTATATATAGGTTAAATTGGTCATCATCAGTGCCTAAGCGAAAGTTGCTTAGTAAGTAAACTTGTCTAAACCAAAGAAATACACTGCTCTAAATACTTAACATGTGCAAAGCTTCACTGATGACATATTAATAGGTTAAATTGGTCATCATCAGTGCCTAAGCGAAAGTTGCTTAGTAAGTAAACTTGTCTAAACCAAAGAAATACACTGCTCTAAATACTTAACATGTGCAAAACGCTTCACTGATGACATATTAATAGGTTAAATTGGTCATCATCAGTGCCTAAGCAGAAGTTGCCTTGTAAGTAAACTTGTCTAAACTAAAGAAATACACTGCTCTAAATACTTAACATGTGCAAAACGCTTCACTGATGACATATTAATAGGTTAAATTGGTCATCATCAGTGCCTAAGCAGAAGTTGCCTTGTAAGTAAACTTGTCTAAACTAAAGAAATACACTGCTCTAAATACTTAACATGTGCAAAACGCTTCACTGATGACATATTAATAGGTTAAATTGGTCATCATCAGTGCCTAAGCGGAAGTTGCCTTGTAAGTAAACTCGTTGAATGGGACCCTCGCATCCAAGTTACTCACTTAAAAATAAGCTTAGGTAGTTTAATTAAAACTGCCGTTTAGAAGCTGATGATGACCTATTAATAGGTTGAAAGCGGTGTGTGGAAATAAAGTTTTTGTAGAGAGACTGCTGCACTTTATCTATTATGGAATTGGACAATATTTCTTTACCCACAGTCCTCCACTAGTTAGCCCGGATTTTATGAAACCTAAAGATAATATCTTCATTTAAGCAACGTGCTAAATTAATTTGCTCGGGCGTATATAACCTGACGATAACATCTCCCTATACATAAAACAGTAGATAAGCTATATTCTACCAAAATACTAAATTAGTTCTTGAGTTATATTATGTAACCTCAACGAAACCTTCATTATTTAGACTACACACTAAATTATCTATCCGAATTATTTATATAAGCTAAACGAAACCTTCATTTAGACTAAAAAACATCTTATTTACTATACTTTCCCTAAACTAACAAATTCTTTAACCCAAACAAAACGAAACCTTTATTTAGACTGAAGCCACGTCCAGACTGCCGAACCGAAGAGGAAAAGAGCCGAGCATTGGTCTCTGCGCATGTCCAGTTTAAAGTGCGCCGGCGCATCTCAAACTGTGCATGCGCAGAAACCAAATGCTCGGCTCGTTTCCTCTGTTCGGTTCGGTAGTCTGGACGAGGCTTAAACATTACATTATCTATCCCCGAACTAATAATATAACCTAATCAAACCTTCTTAATACATTTATAGAAAACACCGTCAAGCTAATGGTCCAAGCTGTATATTTAACTACGTTTTTATTAGCTTGCTTTCTTGTTTGTCCAGTATAAATCTTGCAATAAGATATTTGTGTTATGTTGTGAGTAAAGTCCACCTGGACAAATATTAACCTTAATAAATATTAACACCAAATTATTAATTCAAATGATATATTCGGAATTTTATTTATACATGAAGTAAAAAGAGTTAGATGTAGACGGATCCAGGGCACAACACATACTATTTGACTCGACCTCTCACAGTCCCACCTTACGGAAAGATAACCACTCGTCCAGGTGGACTTTACTCACAACATAACAATTTGAAACTTTTAAAATAGCTCAGAACACGATGACAATGCATCATTTTAATACTTTTAGCCATCTTTCAGCAGAATTTAATTAGTTTTTCTGCTGTATAGAAAGTTAGTTTGGAAAAAATCCGCAATTTATTATTTTGTTTTGACATATCCCATATTTTCAATCTTCATTTTGACGGGTTTCAAATTTATGATTTATGACAGAAAATTTTAAAACGTAGTATATAAAAAGTTCTTTTTATCTTGTAATTTTTATATTTAACGATTTTTTTTTTTGTTGTCTTTTTTCTATACCATTGTAGTATTTTAGTGTTCAAATTCTATACATATTTATATAATTTTTATTCCCTCTTAAATAACAAGTGATGTATTTATTTATTTATTATTATTTGAAACTGAGTTTAAGAACATAATAATACATTATATTGCATGTTTCTTACTAACTGTGCATGTTGTTAATCACACTATTAGCTTTACATAATTTCATTAACATAGTATGATTGATGTAATTTTTGTAATTTATGAAATTTTAAATAGCATGTTCTGTGTTGAAATGATATATATATTTTTATTCCTATATGGTAGTTCATTCTTTATATGTTTTTCTTTTAATTCAATTTACTTTTATAGGTAAATTATATTTAACTTTCAACGACAATTTTTTTAATTTATATTTTGCGACTTTCTTTTCCCTCCTTACTTTTAAGTGGTAAATTATTCTTCTTATTAATATTTTATTTAATGTTTGCAAATGTTTAGCTCTTGCATGACCTTCTGTATTGATTTTTTTTTTTACGTATAATCTCCTGTTTACTTTTGCATGGACAAATGACAAATATATAGCTATTTTAAATCCTTTATATTATTTTTGTGTTTATGTGTCTGTATGAAGCTGGTTGGTCGTAAAAAGTTTTGGAGGATTAAGTAAGCTACTTCCAGTCGTCCTATTGAGTTGAAACTTGGCACATAGATTCTGTAAACAAAATCACTCACAATTCTGTACACAAATTTTAGGGTTACTAACCCTGACACACATACTGATTATTGACGATGCCTGAAAAACTTCAATAACCGTGATTGTTATGACCATTTTTAAAGCGTGTATTTATAAATAAACCACTTACCGATGACTTACACAACTTACTCAAAAATATATATAAAGGATTTATAATATAAAACAAATTGTTTTTATGGGCTAGTACTGTTTATAATAACTATAATAATGTAAGTTATTTGATTCTTTGTTAGAGCGAGTCCATCTCAGAAGGAAGCGGAGAAGGACCCTTACCCCCACCTCTGCCATCACCTACAGCAAGTTACATTAATCTAATCGGTCAGTATATTTTAAAGTTTTTGTAGTATATTTTGACTTAGAAAAGAACTGTTTGTGCGCATGTGGAAGAGAAAATTATTAGGCTCAGAAAGTTGAAACTAATGTGGGACCAAAAATTAGCTAATTATGACCTTCCATACGAATTTAAAAATCCTAAAAACAAGTCGTTTTTAAAATATTTGAGTTCGCATATCAGACAGAAATAATGTATTTGGTTCCATATCAGACAGATATGGAACCAAAAATGTTCCCTGATATCTGAGACGGATTTCTGTCTTGGAATTTTTGAAATTGGAGTCATAAACATTTTTTGGTCTGCAGAATGAGCACATTTTTGGTTAACATCGATAAGCTCGGAAACAAAATTTTGGACCATTTGGAAATATCATATATTTCCCTTTCGCGTACTTTAACTGGGATCATGTTTTTATAGAGTAATTAAACTTTCGCTCTTTTTTTTAATCTAAGAATACTGACAATACCTTAAGTAGGTTGATAATGAACGGTTCTTTTCTAAAATAATTTTCATTATTTTTTTAATTATATATTGTTTTATAAAAAGGCAAGAAAATGGTAGATCTAAGTTATATTAAAACTCTTTTAATATGCTTCATATTCTTGAAGATTTTAATAACTAAGGTATTCTTTAGAAAAATTGAAAAACCTATAAATAATTAAATGTTTTGCACACAGTAATTACACATTTATGGTAATATTATTATTATTTTACGATTATAAAAAATATAAATTCTTTGGCTCTATATTTAGATATCTGAATCAATTGTTGGAAATATATAAACATATATTATTAATATGATGATTTAATGATGCTTAACTATATGACATACCTTTACAAAATTTGATTTAATTTTGAATTTAATTTTGTTTTGGGATTACGTGAAACGATAAATTGAACATTTTTCGTGATTTAGATTAATGTAATATTCAAAGGAATAAATTGCTTTTGTGGTCGCATAATTTAGTCGAAATTGGATTTTTTAGAAGTATGTTGTTGTGCAAATGTTGTTTAAATTTGGTTGTAGAATGGAAATCAGTTGATTAAAATTGCACATTTTAATCAAAATTACACTCAAATGAAACTATGAATATGATATCTAATAAACGCAACCTATGTAATTACATACTACATTGGCGTGTCTGAATATGATCATTTTCCAAATACTTACTTATTAAAAGTTTCAATGAATACAGTATAGAGTGTTAAGACAACAAACGGATGCAATTTTATATTAGCATATGTTTGGTGAAGACAGCATCTTGAATGGTGAATACTTTCAGTGGTAGAAATAGAAATTCACATTTGGTAGACATAACAAAATTTTAGAACCTTTTGGTTAAACATAATCGCAACAAAAATACTTGTCTAAAAACCAAATAGACCAAGTCTCGACTAAAACGTTGTGAGATCATTGGTTTAGCTAAGTCTTCCCCGTCCAAGTAAGTTCTACAAGGTCTAATACATCCAGTACAAGTAAGTGATGTTGTTTGTCTATCCCTCTCTTCTCTATTCTCTGTCCTTCACAAACTCAAACTATTCTTTCCCAAATCACTCTACACGTTTTTCTATACTCGTTTAAGCTATTGACGTACCTAGAGCAGTAAGGGCGTTATTGCAGGCCGAGGGCGAATTTTGAAAGCACGAGTGCGTTTAACGCCTGAGGGCTGTCATGGCGCTAACTGCTCGTGGTGAGTACACTATTTTATCCCCCCCCCTCCACCAATAAGACAATATATCAAAATTCAATTTTTATATTATAGAATGTTGAAAACATAGTTTGAACAGTTAGCAATGTATACTCCTGATGAAGTTGTAGTTGCATTTTAAAAATAGTCGCAGTTATAAAAATATTGATTGATACAAATTGAACAGCTGACGCTGAGAACTACTAGCGCTTCCTGCACGACGCAGCCTCTTCTCGAACTAGCGGCCTGTAAAAATAAAGTATGCGCATTTCTACAGCCCTAGGGCTGTAAAATAGAACTTTACTGTCCGTTGAGGATAGTAATGTTTACATGTGGTGGGCGATAAAAACATTTTCTGACTTGACAATTTCTCAGCACTAGTATATGTTAAAAAGTTTGTTGTTATTTAATTTATTTTTTTTTCCTATGATTTATATTAATTTAAAAATAATGTTATGCAGTGTCGTTTATAACTTTGTATCCACGTGCTGCGTCCCTACTCATCAGCAACTTTCATTTGATACCCCACTTGAAAATTAAAAATTTGTGAGTTTACTCCATTTTTGCGAATTCCGCATGCACATATTAAATGTTTAATTCCTCTATATTTTTCCTATGTGTGGGTCAAAAAGTTGCACCAGTATTTTAAATTTCAACTTTTTTACCTTGAATGGATTTTTTGTCATTACATTAAGTATGAATCACTCTGTATACACGTCGTATATGAGAATGTGAAATCAAAATCAAAATAAATATATCTTATCAAAAGAAAGAGGTGGCCAACTATGACTGCTAACAGCGTTCTTCGCTTTATTTGTTTTTATTTATTTATTTTTTTTTATATTTCCTTATAATTATAAATACCCTTTTGACCTGATAATATTTTCAGTAAGTATAATTTCCTCTAGTAAATTATCCTAAGTTAATAGCTAAATTAAATATTTGTATGAAGGTAAAATGTATTAAAATGTTTATCCTAACCCTTTTTTTACTCAAGAAAGAAAAACGACGTATAATTTTTCCTTTTTAAAGTATCATATATTATTCATTACATGTAATGAATAATGATGTAGATATTTTAAATATGTGTACATATAAAAGGGTCAAGGGGTTATAAAAAATTGAAGATTATCCGTTTTTACTCAAGACTCAACAGGTTGCAATACTTTATTAGAAAGCAGTCACGCAGTTGCAACAGGTTACGGTTAGGTTCATAAGGTAAACAACCTTGTAAATATATATATATTATATATATATATATATATATATAATATATATAAAGGTTATGTTTGCCTTATGAACCTAACCGTAACCTGTTGCAACTGCGTGACTGCTTTCTAATAAAAGTATTGCAACCTGTTGAGTATTGAGAAAAAAATGGAATGTATATATATATATATATATATATATATATATATATATATATATATATATATATATATATATATATATATATATATATATATATATATATATATATATATATATATATATATATATATTAGGAAGTCTTCCTGTTTACTTTCCTTTTCCCCTTTCTTTAATGGAAAGAAAGCCTATCGAATTGATTCCAAGTCTTTTTAACCACTGTTTAAGGTCTGAAAACAAATACATTTTTAATACATTTCTCTCTCTGCAAAGAGTGAACTTAAGTGTGAATTTATGACCGTCTTAACTTCACAACTGTTATAATGTAGACCGGGCACTTTTGAATGGGTAAAATTCTACCATTCAAACCAAAATACATGAATAATTTCCTCTCGACCCAAATCTTCAACCCACTAAATATATAAGCACGGCTCTTAGCGTTAAAAATTAGAAATTCACTCATAAAAAAACAAATGCGGAGAAGTTTACGGTTGTAAAGTGAGATATTGCCGGCACTGGTGGTATTATTAAGAAGAAAACTTTGATAGTTTTAAGTTGTACTAATTATTATTTTCTTATCGCATTCTATATTAATTATTTATGTTATAAGAGAGGGGGAATATTTACTCCGAGTCCTTATAAAATTAGTGTTCTGTGTAAAAGAGGTTGTTCTTTTACACAGAACTTAATAGCACAAAAACATTTTTAAAAACAAGCTTTTATCTTGTTCCATCTGCCATATTGGATTTAGAGTGAAGGCATTTTATTTTTCGTATTCTTCTCAGCAAACCCTTTCATTTGATACCCATATCATGGGTGTTCTTAAAAAATAATTAGTCTGCCAGCTTAGACTGTCCGCCATATTGAATTTAGAATTACGTCACTTAGCTAACCATGCATTGTCATCCAAACTAAACGTGCGTATGCAAAATTTCAATTCAATCGGCTGAGGATAACTGCTTTAATATTCAGTTGCGAGATTTGACTGGAACATACAGACATACATACATTCATACATACATACAAACATTGCAAATATAAGCTTGTAAAAAGAGGTTCTTAATCACAGATTATACAATTAAAAAGAGGTAGTTCATTTATAGTTGTCTATATAAAAATGGTTTGTTATTTTACAGATTCTCCAATTTAAAAGTGTAAAAGAGTTCATTAATTTACATAACATAACATCAATAAAGTATAAAAAAAATCGGGTACGGGGTACCTCGGAACTTTTCCTCACTTCAGAGGCCACTAAAGTAGCCTCTCCTGCTGCTTCGCAGCAGGAGGAAGCCGCAGCATTGGACGTGGTCAGTACTTGGATGGGTGACCGTTCTGAACTAACTGATTTATTATCATTCTTTAAAAAACCTTATTTATTACCTATATTTTATTTAAATATTTGAAGTTTGGCGGTATTTTGACAGAAGTAAACAAAATTTGACGTAATCAAAATTATAGCACTAATAAATAATTATATTCGCTTATAACTTTTAAACTAATTAATGGAATTTCATCGGTTTTTTTTTATATTTGTTCCTTAATTTTTTCTGGTTCCAACGATATCTTATATATTACGATAACCTATTTATACTTTTGGTATTATTAACCGTCAAAGTTTAAAAATTAAAAAATTGATAACTTCAAAATGAAATGTGGTGGGCTTGTTTGTTATACAGAGAGGTACATTCGTGCTAATTTTCAACTCGATCAGGACCATTTTCTCAGCAAACTAGGTTCAAGTTGCCGGAAAAAGTTTATTTTCCGGGCGGCACCACTACAGGTAATGACTGATTTTTCTGCTAAGTTCCAACTCTCTAGGTTAAATACCTTTGCGCTACGATGATAACACACATACACACTACACACATCCATATAGACGTCATGCTGAAAACCACTCAGGAGGTCTTAAAAACACCCAAAACGAATAATTCCGTTGAAATCTCGAAAAAAAATGTTTTGGTGAAAACAATACTTTTCCTACTATAGGTAGTGAGGAAAAGTAAAAATATTCTTTATAGATTGTACAATATAAAATTCAAGAAAAGAAATATTTATGTCTTAAATAAACTTTAAAATGTGAAAAGGCTCTTTTGGAGTTGAGAAGATTGACAAGTTCTTGTTCATGGCAGAGACTAAAGAGACAAAACAAACTACAAGGGCTGGTTATATGACCGAAAACGAATATTACTTAAAATCAGTAATATTCTTAAACATTTACCTTTGGGGGAGGTTTGGGCAGAGGGTACAGCTCAGGAATAAACGTTCATTTCATTTGAATTTGTAGAGGAAACAGAGTCTTGAGAGGAACTGGTCCGGCGATTTAAAAACACCCTAGAGAACTAAAAAAAAATCTCGTCTCTATAGCAACGTGATTCAACTTATTATTATTCAACGGTCTCACTTTAGTCAAAATTAGGTTAAGCACTTCTGTTACGGAGAGTACTGTTATCCCGGGAAAACATCGGAATTTTAAACAACTTCAAACAATAATCCTTCTCAGATATTCAAAATTTACCATGAATATTGTGCTCTAGAGAAATGTGATAAGAGATAATTTAATTGTAAAATTTAAAATAAAAAGGAAATGAGTGAATCAGTCTTACATGGAGTATCGTATACGTCTGAAAGGTTGCTGATTTAGTTCTTATAATAAGGACCTCAGATTATTGGAACAAAGTTCCTTATGGTACGTTACAGCGTCTGGAGCCCGGGAAAGAATAAAAAACACCGACCGATGACGATACTTTAAGTAAAAGTTGACCGATTTAGTTGAAATTTGGTATACATGTTCATTCTACCAATGCCCAGGACGAATTCGTTAGACAACGTTATCCGCCCAAGCGTTCGCCCGCAACGCTCGCGTAAACGTGAACTTCAAATGTAAAATTGGAATTTTAGGACGGAAAACAATTCTAACTTCATCTATTTAATGAGACAAACAACTTTTGTTATTTTTTTATATTTTTTTTTTTGTAAAAAAAAAACCACTGAAACCGCTATGAAGTGTTTAAAGGTCGATAAATTTATTAAAGCCGGCCTAAACGTTTAAAAAAGAGAAAAAAAACGTTTTTACTGATATCTTACGTTCTTATTCGTAACGATTTTAATAGAACTTTAAACAAATCGTCTAAAGTCTGAAGTACAATTGAAACAGGCATGTAAAATTTTAACCCGATACTAGCAGAAGGTTTTGTGTAGTAAAGTGATACATTTTATAATATTTTAAATTGAGTAGGCCAGGTAGGTAGGGAGTCAGGACTGTACTACAACCATCCTACTTAACTATCAACTCATCATGATGAACTCTTTTCTCAATATTCAATACATATGTATTGCAAAACGCTCGCTTTAAAGATAACAAAATGCTTTTCTTTTAACTAGCCTTAACTCCGCTAAGCAAAATGGTTAGTTACTTTTAATTTTCTCTTTTCTAACTCCACCATGTATAAGTACATCGTATCTTATACTTAGCAGTGTGATTTTATAATTTATATTTAATGAAAAGCGTTAGGAACTTCGTTCCTAACGGGTGTCCCGTGATACCACACGTATTTTTTTTATAATTTTCCCACGGTATGATCTTGTGCTTATTAAAATTTCCGGGATCATTAATCAAGGAGAACAATCAAGGTGGAAAGTTCTATCACGAGAGAATCTTTGACGAAGTCTACGCGGTGATAGTTGCTGCGACATTTGCTTCCATGACCGTTTCTATCGCGTCAACTATCACTATGTAAACGAGGTTTTTTTAGTCCAAAGTTAGCGAACACGCTTTCCGCTCAGCTACCTCTGCGTCGATCCGGGTTGACTTAGTGCCATCCGTTACAGTTTCATTCAGTGTAGGTTTAGTATTACATTATAAAGGTCCTTTATAATGTATAAGTATTATAATGGTCCTTTAGTATAAGCTAAGCTTCTATGCTTAAATATTTTATATCTAATATGTAAAATTTGATATGTCACTGGGTTCACTTTTATTTAAATGTTAAAAGAGTGAAATATATATTCTACAAAAAGTTTTCAAGGAAGTAGTTTAGTTGAAGTGGTAGAAGCATATAGAGGATAATTGTACTGAAAATGCTTTGAAACTGAGAAGCACCTTTTCAACGTCATTCTTTTCTCTAACTGTTGCATCATTCAAATCGTTTGTAAATATACCTTTGAAGTATTTTTCTAAAATCTAAGCATATAAAAATGTTGTTACAAGGTCATTTAATATAACATTTTGAACATTTTATATCAGAATTTGTTTATGTTATAAAATTAGGAGAGTAAAGGAGGTTATTTGATAATACCTTTTGCAAAAGAAAAAGAAACAATACGTACTATCAAGTATCTTATTTATTTTCATATTTTACCTAGTTTTCGTTGAATCATTCTGTTGTCTGTTGTGTTTATAATACAATGTATCTGTAAATATATTTTTTTGCTTATATGAAATAATAAAATGTATCCATCTTTTCCCCGTTATTGTCAGTTATCTATTTCCACTCTTTACTCCCTCTTTGCTGTGTTGTTTAACGTATAGTGTTGAAACATCCGTATGGGTTTTTCCTCTATTTCTTCGCTGAGTTTTCCTTTGTGTTGTATTTTGAGAGGATATATAACATTATTGTAGCTTATGTTGTAGGGTCGGTTTTCAAGGGAAAAAGGGGTAAGACAAAAGAGGTTTGTTTTCCCACCCAAAAAAAAAACCACTAGGAAATATGTATTATATATAAAATATATATGTGTATATATAATAAAAAAAGAAGAGGGAGTATGGGGGCGTATGTAGCGTATATTGTGTTACTAGCGACACCCTAGGGAGCCACTTGCCTCTGCCATAGGATTTGTTTCTATTTCTGCTTTTTTACGGATAAAATGAGATCCGGTGTCCCCGACTAGGGGTTAGCTTTCTCTTAATACAATACTTGGAAACAGACTGAAACCCCTTTTAACCTCCCTACAATATCATACAGCCATAAAGACCTCTTACAACGTGACCTCTTTCAAATTATAACTTCTTCTGTAACGGCTGCATCACCACAATCGTGTTAAAAAAAGAAAGAACTTTGAAAAACATTCCTGTTCAATGTCTTGTCTCTTATTCAAAATTTAGTGAACAAAAAAATAAGTTTAATAAACACATTAAATTTAGAATTATTTTACTACTGGTTAGATGTTTAAAAAATCCCGACAAGTACTTGCTAGCAAGCTACTTACTAAAAGGGTTTTTTCGGTTATAAAAATTCATATTTCCAACATTTTTTTTCTTCTTACTAAACAGTTCATATAAAGTTACACTTTGAAAGAGCAAGGTGCGCATTATCCTTCAATATTTTAGGAAGGCACTTATTTATTTCTTTTTGGGGTAAAATTGCCTCCATTTAGAAAAAGCTATCTATATTTTTGTTCTAATTTTTTAATACCTTTAAAATGATACCTCACTCAAAAATTACAAAAAAATCTCTTCCAATTAGTGTAGCACATAGCTACCTCACGTCCTATTTCGTATACATTCGTGATTTTATGCTTTTACTGCCCATTATTGTCAAGTAGTAGTAGTAGTAGTGGTAGTAGTCTAGTACTTCCTACTGGAACGGGTAGGACGAAACGCTTGTTCGCCATCTTTTAGGCCCTTTTTACGCCCCGGGGTGGAGAGTTCCAGCTACTTCACACATCACACATTTGTACATTGTACCGCCGAAGCGAGTATGGTGTGGACATAGTTGTGGTCTAAGCGTGGGGAAAGAGTGCCCCATAGGGGGTGTCCCTCGCCCTGCTCCGTCCTCGAACCATAGATACAAATCTCATCATCATGACCCGGATCGGACCCAAATCAAAGAGTGGGGGAAGAGTGCCCCAAAGGGGGTGTCCCTCGCCCTGCTCCGTCCTCGAACCATAGATACAAATCTCATCATCATGACCCGGATCGGACCCAAATCAAAGAGTGGGGGAAGAGTGCCCCAAAGGGGGTGTCCCTCGCCCTGCTCCGTCCTCGAACCATAGATATAAATCACATCATCATGACCCGGATCGGACCCACATCAAAGAGTGGGGGAAGAGTGCCCCAAAGGGGGTGTCCCTCGCCCTGCACCGTCCGCGATTCATAGATACAATTCAGAGTATCATGGCACGGGATCGAACCCACGACCTCGAGTCGCCTCGTCTTATTGATAGCTGAGTGAGCGCCTTAAGACCCTCGGCCACCCTGTTCGCCATTGCACACTGTTAACAGAAAACTTGAGTTGTGAATTTCATAAACATTTTTCTGTTTTAGGGCATAAAAGTTGTACTTGAATACTAAATTTCAAATCTCTAGCTACAATAGATCAGGAGATTGAACCTCAAAACCCTAAAAATTACCATCTTATATTTTAAAAGCACGATGTTGCAATTCAAGTTGATATGTGTTTACAACTACATACTACATACATACGCCAATTACAAATCTCCAAAAATAGCTTGTTGTAGATGCTAGCGAAGTCTTTTCTTAAGCAACTTTTATTACTACGTTTTTTTTTATTAGCTTGCTTTCTTGTTTGTTTGTTTGTTTGTTTGTCCAGTACAAATCTTGCAATCGATTTTTAACTAACTTCCCGAGTAGCTAGACATTTGAAACTTTTAGAATAGCTCAGAACACGATGACAATGTATTATTTTAATACTTTTAGCCATCTTTCAGCGGAATTTAATTCGTTTTCAGCAAATTTTGCTGTATAATAATGATAATTGTATCTTTAAATAATTGATAAGTGGAGTCCAAGTCCCACTTGTCAGCAGCTGTATAGAAAGTTAGTTCGGAAAAAATCCACAAGTAATTTTATTTGTTTTTGAAAATATCCCATATTTACAATCTTCATTTGAGTTGTGAATTTCATAAAAATGTTTCTATTTTAGGGCAAAAAAGTTGTACTTGAATACTAAATTTCAAATCTCTAACTACAATAGATCAGGAGATTGAACCTCAAAACCCTAAAAATTACCATCTTATATTTTAAAATCACGATGTTGCAATTCAAGTTGATATGTGTTTACAACTACATACTACATACATACGCCAATTACAAATCTCCAAAAATAGCTTGTTGTAGATGCTAGCGAAGTCTTTTCTTAAGCAATTTTTATTACTACTTTTTTTTTTTATTAGCTTGCTTCCTTGTTTGTTTGTTTGTTTGTCCAGTACAAATCTTGCAATCGATTTTTAACTAACTTCCCGAGTAGCTAGACATTTAAAACTTTTAGAATAGCTCAGAACACGATGACAATGTATTATTTTAATACTTTTAGCCATCTTTCAGCAGAATTTAATTTGTTTTCAGCAAATTTTGCTGTATAATAATGATAATTGTATCTTTAAATAATTGATAAGTGGAGTCCAAGTCCCACTTGTCAGCAGCTATATAGAAAGTTAGTTCGGAAAAAATCCACAAGTAATTTTATTTGTTTTTGAAAATATCCCATATTTACAATCTTTATTTTGACGGGTTTCAAATTTATGATTTATCACAGAAAATTTAAAAATGTAGTATATAAAATGTTCGTTTTATCTTGTAATTATTTATGTAATGAGTTGCTGGACCTCAAGATTTCCTTGTTCCAATACAATATGTTGTAAACACAATACTGATTAAATTTCCAATTTCTTTGTACAAAATAATCTTTGTAGAAATAACTTAAACTTTATAAATAATTCCTTAAAATTGATTAATCGCTGGTTTTAAAACAACGAGTTAAGTCTTCTTGTATTTTTGAGTTATAAATGTAGACAATCAGAATAGGGATTTCATTTTATGTTCTAATATTCCTGTAAAGAGCATTTGTTTAAGTGTACTCTTGACTCGTACATATGCTACTTGAGCTAGATATAGAAGAAGCTTATCAATTTCCCAATTCTAAAACAATCTCTATTAATATTAAAATTGACTTTAATATGGAATTAAAATTTTATTCTTATAATGAATAATATGCTCTTACTATGAAGCATTCATATTTACATTAATAGCTTTAAATTTTATCTTCCAATTAATTAATGAATAATTATCTCGTCATTTCGTTATTTCTTCAATAAATTTACGAACGCTCATCATTTGAAAACTACTTTTGTGATTTTAAAGAAATTTTGATGGAATGCCAAACGTGAAACACTGATGATTTCGTCAATTTTTACCTTCTTAGCAGAGATTCCTACTCTATACATCGCTTCCTGTGTTGAAATTGGAAATATCTTTTATTATTTTTAGGTGCTTATACATTGTAAAAAGAAGGTCTTTCCTAACTATTTACTTCCTAGCTTAAGAACTAGAAGAATAGCCTTAGCTCAAACCCTCTTCATTTTCTTCTTGGCCCCTATTTTCCCCTTAAGTTTTGAAAATCACTTTTCAGCATACTATTATTATAATAATTATTATACCAAATTTCAATTATTATATTTCAGCGTTTATAAGAAGCAGTAAAAATTATTATGTTAGTGAGAGGACTTGGTTTCAAATACGTACGTAACCGCTGCCCACCATCTTGAATCAAAATGGCCGATTTGACAACCCTTTTTAGGGTTTCGTTGGTAAAATCAAAAAAAGAAACCCTTATAGTTTCGTTCATATGTCTGTCTGTCACACTGTACAGTTCCAATAACTTTTGAATAAAAAGAGATAAAAACACGAAACTTTCCAATATTAAAGATCGTTTTGACGCGCACATAGGAAAAATATAGCGAACTCAAAATTATCAGCTGTTCAAATCCAAAATGGTAGATAACTCACGTCATGCAATTTTTTTTTTTTTTAATTTTTAGCGGGGTATTAAATGAAAGGTATTGAAGAGTAGATTACAAAAATATATTACACTTGTAGAAAGCGTTTAATCCCCCCCCCCCCCCATTTTGTCAAAAACATCAAAATCTTGCCTCCCCCTTTTTACGTGAGACTTCACTGATGATATAAAAGGAAGCTAACTTCCCCATTTCAAAGTGCTTGTGCAATTTATTTCGGAGATATCCTCATGTCTAATTTCACACATTTATGTGCATCTTGATGCAAGGTGGTAAATCGTAAAAAATATTTCTTAGGCTGAGAGAAGTATTATTCCTCTATAGACTGCAATTTTACAACATTTCATGGTGATAGATGAGTCAGTCAGTGATATTTGGATTTCATGTGTATTCAGTTGGTGCTAAACGTTGTTAGTGCGTTGACAGCACGGGAAAGTAAAAAAAAAAAAAAAAAAATAATAAAAAAAAAAATAAAAAAATGGTGTGGAGCCAATAAGAGTTCAGGCTTTTAAAAGTCTAAGCTCTTTTTGCCTCCCCACACAATTTTTTAAATTTCCCGCGCTTTCAAGGCACTAACAAACTGTAGATGAGAGTTAGCCGACAGATTTCCCTTTCTAATTTAAACCTTTGCTTTTGAAACTTTGCTTTTAGGTCTCCGATTTCAAAAATTCAAAGACAGAAATTCGTTTCAGATATCAGGGAATATTTTTGGTTCCGTGTTTGTCTGTCGGTCTTTCGTCCTATTTTATTAAAAATTTGGATGGTAGGTCATAATTAGCCCATTGTTGGTCACATATTAGTTTCAACCTTATGCGCCTCATTTTTTTCTCTTCCACAACATACATTTATTTACATCTATATCTATATCTTCAAAAGTACTTATCTGATTTTAATGAAATTTTGATGGTTAGAAGTTGAAAGTAGCCGCAGATAGCCCCAGATTAATTTCAACCGTCTGCTCCCTTTAAATGTTGTCTAAATTAATACTTTAATACATGCAAAAATAAAAAACAATTTTGACTTTGATTTTGAAATTGAAATAAATTGGATAATATTTTGTTTTATAAAAGCATAAACAAATACGAAATAGGGCGTGAGGAAGTCATGTGCCACACTACTTAGCAGAGTATTTTTGCACATATTCTTTCCTCAAGCAAAACTGCGTGAGAGGAAATGTGGTTACATAATGTTTTAATATTAAAACAACACTCCATCATCCCGGCGCTGGAGTGTATTTTTCACTGTCTGTTTCCCTTAGTTAATAATAATTATAATTTGATTTAAATTAAAATTTAAACTTTCCGTTGTATGAAAACTACCAAAAACTTAAAAATTGAATATAAATAATTATACTTTAGTTTATTCGTACGTGAACATTCGTCTAGAGCAGGGATTCCCAACGGGGTCCAGGTGGACCCCTTGGGGGTCTATGGAAATTTAAAAGGGGTCTATAGTATTCTAGGGATCTATTGGGGGTGTTTGATAAATTTAAAATGTTTGAAGTTTAATTATTTCAAGAATCTAAAAGGAAAATTTTCGTATCGTTCTACAACGAAAATTAAATAATTTCTTAAGCCGTCAATTTCAGTAAATAATGCTGGTGGATTAGAAGCCTCTTACAATATTTCTTTGTTAATTGCAAAAGCCGGATATCCACACCCCACTGGTGAAAAATTAATATCGCCCACCAGCAATAAAAAAAGGTAATAAAAACAGTCATGAAAATGAACCCTGGACCAGTTTTAAAAAGTATTCCGCACTGTAATTACTCCACACAACGTCGTATGAATGACATGTCAGAAGATTCTAAAAAATCCTAAATTTGTGAATTGAAAATTAGTAAATTTTTTGAGCAGTTTGGTGAATCCACTTTTTGTAGAAACAGCATTTTGATGTTATACCTATGTTCGATATTATAAATCCATATTAAGAGAAATTACTGAAGAATTTCTTTCAGCGAACTGTAACAAATGTACACTACAGGTGAACATATATTTGTTTTGATTTTTTTTTTAAATTTACACTGAATACTTAAAACAATTAAAAGAGATATGTTATTAGCTATAGTGACTTTACAATGATAGGTAATTTCAGGCCAAATGTTAAAAAAAAAAAATCAATATATCACACAAGACCACATTAATAAAAATCTAACTATTGTCCAATTACAGTATCTATACATCTGAAATCAAGTTTAAATCTGTTATCTGAAATCTTATATAAGCCAATTTATTCTAATTTTTTGTCCAAGTTCTTAGCACGATTGTTATCTTTTAGAATTTTTAAGTGCAATATTTAAAATTCTTCTAATGTTTTATGCTTTATATTAATGGAAAAATGCAGGGGGTCGATGAAGAAAATATTTTTTTTTAAAGGGGTCAATGAAGGAAAAAGGTTGGGAACCCCTGGTCTAGAGATAGGTCTTGAGAAAGCTAATTATTACACTAAAACCACTCAAGATGTTGATATAAAATTAGGTTTAAGAAGTTTCTTGTTAAAATATTGTGGTAAGGATTGTCTGGTTTACTTTTTGACTTTTATTTAAGCGCATTAAATACTTTTACTAATAGGGATTTCAATTTTCCTCGTATAATAATTTGCTATAATTAAACTGAAAAGGGATATTGTAATATATTTCAAACGAAATTGCTTACCTACTCATAATGAAAATATGCTTTATTTCATATTTCAAGTGGTTTCTCATATTTCTGTGGTCAACCTTCATATTATCATGTTATACTTCAGGTTACGAGGTAAATATGAAGTCTCAAAATAAATGTAATTACCATAAAATATTACTCTTGCTGTATAAAATTAGTAAGGATTTGAATAATGGGTGGGACGTAGGAGGGGGGGGGGATGTTTTATTAACAGAAAGAAAATATATTGACGAATTTATATTAACCTTAAATAATATAATTAAAAACAGTTTTACAATTATGTTTTTTAATCATAATAAAGAACATTATTTCAAAATTTATTTTACCTCAAATTTATGAGTTTCTTCTTTCTCAGTGTATATATATATATATATATATAAAGAGAGAGAGAGAGAGCCAACATTATAACAACATTATAAAGAGAGAGAGAGAGAGAGCGAGTGAGTGGCTTTTCATTTCCACGTTATATATATATATATATATATATATATATATATATATATATATATATATACTATATATATATATATATATATATGAGAGAGAGAGAGAGTGAGATAGAAAGTTTTAAAAATAATTATTCAATATTAAAGCAAGTTGTCAGTAGATGGAATATATAGTTATATAGTTTCAGCGAAAATTAATTGTTTCACTATCGATTTTAAGAGATTTTTAATTACCGCAAAGAAGAAAAACGAAGGGATAAAAATACTTATAAAAGAAATGTAGATTAGGGAAAGGTAGGGGAAAAATTCGTTAAAAAAAGAACCTCGGCTTTATAACTTTTATTACTATAAAATTATCCAATTATAATGGAAACTTTTGTAAATTCAGCAATTGTTTGAGACATAATTATCTAACATTATATCGAGGAATATCTTAAAAATCTAAATTCTAAGGTGGTTTCTAATTAACTTCATTTATAGGACTTTATAGGACTTCTGAGACTTAAGAATGAATTTTAAGTGTTAGAGTAGCTTAAGTCGTAACAGTATTGAGTCTTTCTAAGTTAAGTTTAGAATAAAACATTCAAATATTCCAACAAATTCCAAACATTCATTTAACTAGCATGGTTTTTTATAGATACCATAAGATAGTTTTCATAATTTAATTTGAAAATAAATTTTTTGGGCATTGAATCCACAAATCCATAATTATTTTTCATGAAGTGGAGAAAATCAGTATACATTTGCCTAATTGATATAGTTGATGGATCTTAAGGTGTGAAATTATTAAACTTTAATCTATTTTGATTACAATTTGGTCTGCTAGAAGCTCTGAAATAATTTTGTATCAAATTTAGAAAGAAGTTTACTTCAGCACTTATATCGGTGAAATATAGCACTATAATAAATACAAATGAAAACCAATCTACCTCCCATTATATTCTAACTTCTTGACAGGATATTTAAGACAGTCACATTTTGCATGTCGTTTATTAAAACTTCAGCCCGCCTTTAGTCAAAATTCTTTACTATAAATGAAAATCTATCGACCTCCTGTTAAATCCTAACTTCCAGGCACGATATTAAAAGTCACATTTTTCATGTCGTTTTTACAAGAAGGAAATTTCTTCTGTACCCCAGAGCTATAACATATCCATGTTAAAAAGACATCAGGGGACATTTTTGGTTCTGTGTCTGTCTGTTGGTCGGTCTGACACTCAATTTTTGCGAATCAACTTATCTTAAAAACTACTCGTCTAAATTTATTGAAATTTGGATGGTTAGTCAAAATTAGCCCATTGTTGGTTCCATATAAGTTTCAACCTTACGTCCCATTGCTCTTCAAACATACATTTATTTACACCTACATCTTCAAAAGTACTCTCAAGTAATGTAAATAAACAGGTCAATTGTGTGCTAGTCAGCACACAGCGAGGGTCCGTTGGCCACACTGTATAGTTTAAGTAGTACCCTATTGATGGTGTTTTATAAAATGCTAAAAAGCTTACTTTTAACTATCCTTTGGGTCTGATATTCTCAAAACACATAAACAAACTTCCGATAAAGTATTTTTTTGCCACTGAACCGCACTACAACCATATAAATACATCGAAAAGACCATATTTATAAAAAAGCGTATTTTGTCAATAAAAAATAAAATAATATTTTTTTCGAAATTTCCAAAAAGTGGTATCATTACTTTTGGTCGAAAAATGTTCAGGATTTTTTTCAGATTTTTTGCACTTCACATAAGTGAGATAGAGGGGGGGGGGGCAGTTTCACACCCGCTTCAAACTCGCCTACGCTCGCCCTATCAAAGTTATAACCAAAGAATTATATATTTTTATCGCTATATTTTTAAAATATGTGGGTAGGTACAAGACACATACATGCCAAATTTCAAAGTGATCGGACGAAAGGTGTAGCTGTGAGAGCATGCGACAGGACGGACGGACAGACACACGCAGGAAAATATAAGGGTCCTTGGTTTTGCCTGCGGACCCTAAAAATCAAAACAATTTTGACATTAAAAAAAACGGGGGAAAAATTCAATTAATTGGATAATAATAATAGGTTTTAAAAGCATAAAATCATTAAATTTTACGAAATAGGCGAGAAAGCTATGTGCCACACTAATTGGCAGAGTATTTCCTGTTTTTCCTTTTACCCCCCTCTTATATATAAATTTTGACAAAAGTGTACATAACAACAATACTTTATTCTTAAAGAGCTTTCCAACGACGTGCATCATGAAGGGTATTACACTATTTGTACCCCGTACCCTGTACCCCCTGTGTACTAAAATTTAAATTTTAAAATCATATAATCCTTCACTATGAAAAAATACATATATATCCAACTTCATGGCCATTGGTCCAACTTTCATGGCGATCGGTCAAATGGTGTCGAAGTCTATAAAGCATATAAACAAACAGACAGCCATTCTTATGTATATATTATATATAAGGAGTCGCAGCTGCAAAACACCTTTAAATTAAGTGGTAGGACGCCAGGATGCTATATGTCATATTAATTGGCAGACTATTTTGATACACTGATAATTTGGTAATTGGGGAATAGATTGTTACTAATGGCTAACTTTTTATCGTCACTGTCAAAAATGTCTAAGGGCTGTAGAACATATTGACATTATGATATCTGGGTGACAGGTGGGATTGGAGCTTAGATTTTATCCTTGGGATATGCTTCTTCAAATTGCTAGCTTATTTGTTTGAATTACTTTCAAGGTAGCTGACAAAATAATTTTAATAAGTTACGATAAAACAGAATTATTGAGTGCCCTACATTTCTCTGAGTTATCCCACTAGCATTGTAAATCCCTCTTAATTACGAGGAAAAATAATACATGATTTTCCTTATATATACTTCCGAATTTTTATTTATTTATTAGCCAATTTTCAAAGAAAATTACGCTATTGCAATGGCTTCAAAATTTTTGTAATGCGAATTTTTGAAAATTTTTTCCATGGAAATCCGTTTTAGACCATTCTGAATCGATTCCTAAAATTTAACACTTTTTTTTTATGTATGTATGTATATATGTATGTATATATGTATGTATATATGTATGTATATATGTATGTATATATGTATATATATATGTATGTATATATGTATGTATATATGTATGTATATATGTATGTATATATGTATGTATATATGTATGTATATATGTGTCACTCCAGACGATATCTCCCCTTAGGATATCAATAATATCAAAAGAAAGGATGAGTTCGTTGGCCAGAATTTTTGGAGTTCATTTAGGGGTCAAATTTTTACAATTAATGGTCAAAAATAGCATAAAAACGTGTTTTTACCATTTTACCCCCCTTTTATATGAAAATATGATAAAAGTGTACATAACAACAATTATTGTACTCTTAAAGAGCTTTCCAACGACATGCATCTTGAAGGGTAAATACTATTTTGACTTTTGTACCCCTGTGTACTAATTTATTTTATTTTTTTCACCGACTATCATATCCAATAATACGCAGATTTCTTTGAAAATTCGCTCATTAAGTCATGGTGCATGACTGGACTTTTTTAATTTATATTGCTTCCGAGGTTACCGAATGTAACGGACGTTATGTGATCGTTCCTGAGAACGAAAATATTTTATGTTTTCGATTTCAAAAATTCCAAGACAGAAATCCGTTTCAGACATCAGGAAACATTTTTGGTTCCGTGTCTGTCTGTCGGTCTGTTGCTCTAACGGGCTGTCGCCCAACTTTTGCGAACCTGCATATGTTAAAAATTACACGTCTGATTTTGCTGAAATTTATATGGTAGGTCATAATTAGCTCATTGTTGGTCTCATATAAGTTTCATACTTCTGCGCCAATTTGTTTCTCTTCCACATGCGCACAAACATACATTTATTTACATAGCTATAATTTCAAAAGTGCTTATCTAATTAGTATAAAACTTTTATAATTTATCGAAAGTAACCTGCAGATAGCCCCAGATTAAATTAAACCGTCTGCGCTCTTTAACTTGTGCTAAATTTATACTTTAACTCGTGTTAAAATCAAAACAATTTTTACAGATTAAATAACCGGCGTGAACAATTAAATAAATTAGACAATAATGGTTTGTAAAAGCATGAAATCAATAAAGTACATGATAGGATGTGAGGAAGCTATGTGCCACACCAATTGGCAGTCTATTTTTTTGGAATTTGTTTAAGTAATAATATCAAGTAATAAATTTTCTCTGGAAGAAAAAATGTTTATAAAATATCTAGAGAAAAAATGTTGTTCCATCTATTTATTATTCTTCAGCCATATCTAATTTCTTATGAAAATAAATTAAAAATTCTTAATTTTCATTCCACAGATTCTCTTCAACTAGATAAGACCCCCGAAATTGATCAATTTTTTAGTCCTTAAAAAATTCTACTTTACTTTAAAAGCTGGATAATCTCTCAAGTTGTTCCTTTTTTGCTTGCATACAATTGTGTAATAATATTAAATTTCTTGTAACATAGTATTAAGGTTTTGTTTAATAACTTTTCATGTTATTAAGTATCTTATTACTCATTCTTAATGAAGCATAAATTTCCCTAATACAAAACAATAAGAATTTATTCAATTATATGTACACAACTTTAAAGTCGTATCAGGTTACTTGAATTCTGATATAACACACGCATAAATATTGTTTATCTCTATACTTATATTGTTATTCTTATACTCTGTATTCTTATCTACGTAACATTGTTGTACTATTTCCTTATTAAGTACTAGGTTTAAATTATTCATTTTTACTTAATATTGAGTGTCTTTATTACATTAATGTACTATTTTCTCACCCGTACCTAGTATTGAGTATCTAATTACTTATCATTCATGGGCTATTTACTTACCCGTACGTAGTATTGAGTATCTTATTACTTATCATTGAAGGACTATTTACTCACCCATACCTAGTATTGAGTATCTTATTACTTATTATTGAAGTACTATTTTCTCACCCATACCTAGTAATGAGTATCTTATTACTTATCATTGATGTACTATTTTCTCACCCATTCCTAGTGTTGAGTATCTTATTACTTATCATTGAAATACTATTTTCTCACCCATACCTAGTATTGAGTATCTTATTACTTATCATTGAAGGACTATTTACTCACCCATACCTAGTATTGAGTATCTTATTACTTATTATTGAAGTACTATTTTCTCACCCATACCTAGTATTGAGTATCTTATTACTTATCATTGATGTACTATTTTCTCACCCATTCCTAGTGTTGAGTATCTTATTACTTATCATTGAAATACTATTTTCTCACCCATACCTAGTATTGAGTATCTTATTACTTATCATTGATGTACTATTTTCTCACCCATTCCTAGTGTTGAGTATCTTATTACTTATCATTGAAATACTATTTTCTCACCCATACCTAGTATTGAGTATCTTATTACTTATCATTGATGTACTATTTTCTCACCCATACCTAGTATTGAGTATCTTATTACTTATCATTGAAGTACTATTTACTCACCCACACGTAGAATTGAGAATCTTATAACTTCTTATTGATGTACTATTTACACACCCACACGTAGTATTGAGAATCTTATAACTTCTTATTGATGTACTATTTACACACCCATACCTAGTATCAAGTATCCTATTACTTATCATTGATGAACTATTTACTCACCCACACGTAGTATTGTCTCATCAATTATTAATATTAATGTATGCAATGTATCTTTACTTGAACAAATTCCCCTGGTTTTTCTCACCCTCATATATCTGCTTCCTTTTAAGATAGGCTTTTAACATTTAAAAAATAGATTAAGCTTAAGTAACTTAAGCTTAATTAAGCAATTTTATCACTGACCAATCATCAAAATTATAAGTGACTTCTAGAATAGCTAGAAAATTGAAATGTACATTGCTATATAACCTTATAACTGACGGGCAACTGCTAAAAAGTTTTGTTTCCCCTTAAAAAAATTAATTAGGTACCTAATTAGGTTTAATTTCCTCGCGTTAACATACTATTAAGGATAATTCTACTTAACATTGATTATTGATTTAATATATTTAATTTATCTTTCATATTATATTAGGTCTTTTAATTACGTTACATTGATGTACTATTTACTCACCTTTATGCACTATTAAGGTTTTTATTACGTATCATTGATTACTTTTTACTTAATTTTACGTAGTATTTGGCCGTATGCTTATCATTGATAATGCAATTACCTATTTTTTTTGAACTTTTCTAATAAGTGTAATGAAAGTGTTCAACCATTAGCTTGCCTATCTACTTTATACACCTATGTATATTATGTATAACTAAATGTATTTTTTTATTGTGTTGCCTCTAATAATAAACATTTCTGTTATAATCTAGATGATAGAACAGATATACCTGGCCGAGGACCTAAAGGAGAAAAGGGAGAGAGAGGACAAAGAGTGAGTGTTTAATACATTTTATTATTTTTATATTATACTATAAAATATTCTTCTAAACATGTACAACTATTTCGCGTACGTGGAGTGGAGCTATAATAATATGATTATAGATATAAACAAGTAAGGCGCGCTTCACGTGAGGCGATAATCGCCGGTTTCTGTACTATTAAGTTAAAATTATTAAGTGTGAAATTTTAATAGTTGCATATTCGTTTTCTACACTTCAAGACCTTTAAATTGATGTATAACATGTCATGGTGTCTAAAAACCTTTTTTTAGTCGCTCGCCATATTGGTTGTTACAAATTCCGAGATGCACCTGTGTGCCGAATTTCATGTTCCTAGCTATAGTAGTTAATGAATTGAAACAAGCAACGGACAGACACCAACGGACAGACGGACAAGACAGACAGACAGACAGATAGAGCCGTTATATAAGGTTCCTTTTCGTACTTCGAACAGAAAACTGAAATTAAAGGAGGAATAACGCTGTTTAAACGAACTTAACACATTAATGAATAATAATTAATATAAAAATGCCATTTTTCAAAACTGGTCTTATTTTCATTTTTTTTTTTTTTTGTTTTTTTTGTTTCTGTATTGTTCACCTTAGTTGTATCTATGTGCAAAATTTGGGGAAGATTGAATGACAGGAAGTGGTTCAAAATTGGGGTAATAGGTGTGCGATGAAACTTGAAAACCAAATAAATTTGACGCCATTTTGTTTTTGGTTTTATTTTTTTTGGTTCCTGTATTGTTCACTTAAGTTGTATCTATGTGCAAAATTTGAGGAAGATTGAATCACGGGAAGTGGTTCAAAATTGGGGAAACGGAAATGTGCGATGAAACTTACAAAGCAAAGTAATGTAAGACCAGTAATAATTAATATAAAAATGCCATTTTTCAAAACTGGTCTTATTTTTAATTTTTTTTTTTTTTTTTTTTTTTTTTTTTTTTTTTTTTTTTTTTTTTTTTTTTTTTTTTTTGGTTTCTGTATTTTTCACCTTAGTTGTATCTATGTGCAAAACTTGGGGAAGATTGAATCACGGTAAGTGGTTCAAAATTAGGGTAATAGGTGTGCGATGAAACTTGAAAACCAAATAAATTTGACGCCATTTTTTTTTAATTTTTGTAATATTGGTTTCTGTATTCTTCACCTTAGTTGTATCTATGTGCAAAATTTGGGAAAGATTGAATCACGGTAAGTGGTTCAAAATTGGGGTAATAGGTGTGCGATGAAACTTGAAAACCAAATAAATTTGACGCCATTTTTTTTTTAATTTTTTTACTTTTGGTTTCTGTATTGTTCGCCTAAGTTGTATTTATGTGCAAAATTTGAGGAAGATTGAATCACGGGAAGTGGTTCAAAATTGGGGAAACGGAAATGTGCGATGAAACTTACAAAGCAAAGTAATGTAAGACCAGTAATAATTAATATAAAAATGCCATTTTTCAAAACTGGTCTTATTTTTAATTTTTTTTTTTTTTTTTTTTTTTTTTTTTTTTTTTTTTTTTGGTTTCTGTATTTTTCACCTTAGTTGTATCTATGTGCAAAACTTGGGGAAGATTGAATCACGGTAAGTGGTTCAAAATTAGGGTAATAGGTGTGCGATGAAACTTGAAAACCAAATAAATTTGACGCCATTTTTTTTTAATTTTTGTAATATTGGTTTCTGTATTCTTCACCTTAGTTGTATCTATGTGCAAAATTTGGGAAAGATTGAATCACGGTAAGTTGTTCAAAATTGGGGTAATAGGTGTGCGATGAAACTTGAAAACCAAATAAATTTGACGCCATTTTTTTTTTAATTTTTTTACTTTTGGTTTCTGTATTGTTCGCCTAAGTTGTATTTATGTGCAAAATTTGAGGAAGATTGAATCACGGGAAGTGGTTCACAATTGGGGAAACGGAAATGTGCGATGAAACTTACAAAGCAAAGTAATATAAGACCAGTAATAAAAAAGGAGATATGTTTACAAAATTATAGAAATATAGATTTACTGACTACCTTTTGACAAATAAAATTTAAGAACATTGTGTGGGAATGTTTTTTTTTTAAAAAAAATAAGATTAAACAATTTTGAATCTTTGTTAAATGGATCTATTCTATAATATTTTCTGTTTCAAACATTCTTTTACGAATATACTTACTATATCTAGAGAATTTTATACCGAAGTAAGTATAGGAGTTGGAATGGTCTGTTATTTTGTTGTCTAGGCTGGATGGTTTTGTTTATCAAAATTGTTTAAGTGATCTTTTAAATTATAAGATTATACTTCAGGAATAAGAGCTTTGATCGATGTCATATTAATGAATAAGAAGAAACTGTATTTCCCCGTAAAAGAATACTTGTTTATTTATCAAAGCAGCTTTCGGCTTTTATAAAGCCATCATCAGTGCCTATAAGCAAACACTGAGCGTTAAATAAAGTTATAAAGAAAGTTTAATATTTAACAAATTAATAAAATAAAGAAAGCGTTAAGGCGGGGCGGGAACCGGTAGTGTTTTCGTAGTTTACAAATAGGGCCTCTATTTTAAGAGATAGAGAGCTGATTTTTTTTTCAAAAGATTCACAACTAAATCCCAAAGGGCGGCTAGTTTTTAGATTTTTTATATTTGGTTTATTTTAGCCCTAAAAAAGCTCTAAAAGTCAAAAATTGTATTTTCATGAACGAAATTCAAAATTCTAAAAACTAGCCGCCCTTAAGAAGCATTAGTAGATGCCAAATATGTAAAAATTATTTTAAAATAATTAAATTTGGAGGCTGCATTTGTTAACTACGATTTGACGGGACAAGGCCGTCCGCTACTGAACCTGGTGGAATTTTAATGTACTAGTGAATTAGGTTCTATTCAGATTGAGGAAAGGAATGAAAGGTGGAGTGTCATGTGTACCGAGTCCCGGGTACTCTCACCCTGACTGCCTCTAGTTCTAACCCTCTTCCTTATCTCTTACTTATACTAACACAACTTATACACTTAAATGAACTAGTATAATGTCTTCGATTTCAAAAATTACAAGACAAAAATCCGTTTCAGATATCAGTTAACTTTTTCGGTCCCTCTGTCTGCATCCATTTTTTTTTAACTAACATAATTCAAAAACTGCTTATCTAATTATAATAAAATATATTATAATGGTAGTTCATAATTAGCCATTGTTGGTCCCATTTAAACTTCTACTACTGCCCCTATTTCTTTCTCTTCCAGAGTGTTCAAAAATACGTTTATTTACACTTATATCTTCAAAATAATGTTCTGATTTTCAAGAAATTTGGATGGTTTACAGTTTACAGTAGTCCTAAGATAGCTCAAGATTAATTTCAACCACCTGTACCTGTGCTCATTAAATATTGCTAAATTATACCTATAATAAAACCAAATTATTTAATAAATTAACCGCTAATATATAACAATAACCGCTTTCTATAGTGGGCTATATTGGTACTCTCACTACAATTTTGGCAGATTTATAATAAAAAAACCGCCAACTCAAACAAACTTTAAGAGTTAATAATTACATAGTCTAGTGTTCACTATTTATTAGTTTTCGTAGGTACATTTAATTATTTTAGACTATTTACCATACAAATAACTTCTCCTCGGCGGGAAATCGAACCCGGCCTCTTTCCGTCCCAGTGTAAAGCTATTTTCTCAGGAACTAGATTTTCCCGGGAGAACGGCTTATATATTTAGATTCGTATTTAAATAGACTACATTTTATAATTTTATAATCAAAATCCTCGGAACTGTTCTCGAGAAATGATTTCTTTTTACGTTTTTTTGAGTTTTTGGGGGTAGTGCCCCAAACAGTTTTTGGAACTAAAATTAATTTCACAATTTCGCCTGGGGGTAAGAGTTTTTTGAACATGTATGCCAAATTTCGTCAAAATTGGCCCAGTAGTTTAACCTCAGGGGACCTCAAAACGTGTAAATCACACATCGCGCCATGAAAATATTTTTTCTTTATACGAGAAAGTAAAAAAAGAAAATTTAAATAAATTAGACAATAATGAATTGTAAAAGTATAAAATCATTAGAGATTGGCAAATTACTGATTGGCAGACAATTTTTCTTTACACTAGTTTGGCCAATCAATTATGTATTCATTTTACTATAAACCTGACAAGATAACAAATTTTTCTTTCGAGCTTACAGCTTACCTAAGACAATGTAAGTTATGTGATGTTTAATGTTTCCGATTTTAAAACTTCTAAAACAGAAATCCGTTTCAGACATCAGGGAAAATTTTTGGTTTAGTGCTTGTCTTTCGCCCATTTTTTGCGAGCCAACATATTTCAAAAACTGCTTATCCGATTTAATGAATTTTTGATGGTATCTAGTATTTAGAATTCAGATATAATTAGTCATTGACATTGTTGGTCATTGTTTGTCATTGTTGGTCCCATATAAGTTTCAAACTTCTGCTCTCATTAGTTTCTCTTCCACATGCACGTAAACATACATTTATTTACACCTGTATCTTCAAAAATACATCTGATTAAAATGAATTATAAATATTTTGTCGAAAGTAGCCCTCAGAAAGCCCCAGATTAATTTAAAACGACTCTGCTCTTTAAATTTTGCAAGTTAAAAAAGCAAGGTTATGATAATTTCTTCATATAATTATATTTTTGCTTTTGCCAACACCAAAATCTACAAATAATTTAAAATTATAGTTCACGTTAATGCTTTTAATTTTTATTACAAATAATATACAAAAAAACTAAAAATTGTAAAAAAAAATTTGTATGAAATTGTTTGGGCATAATTACAATATTTGAAATTTTTTCACCATCACTACTGTAACAAAATCATTATAGACCAATAAAAAGTCTTTTTAGGGTTTCATTGGTAAAACAAAAAAAGAAACCCTTATGGTTTCGTTCCTGTGTCTGTCTGTCCGCCTGTCGCTCTGTACGGTTCCAATAACTTGTGAATCAAAAGAGATAAAAGCATGAAACTTTCCAGTTTTAAAGATCGTTTTGACGCGCACACAAAAAAAAATACAGCGAACTGAAAATTATTAGCTGTACAAATTCAAAATGGTGGGTAATTGACGTCACGCGAGTGGGGTATCAAATGAAAGGTATTGAAGAGTATAGATTACTACTTTTGATAAAGCAACAACATTTTATAAAAAATCAGATGAGTACTTTTCTAGATATAGATGTAAATAAATGTATGTTTGTGCGCATATGGAAGAGAAACAAGTAGGCGCAGAAGTTCGAAACTTACGCGGGACCGCAACAAAGGCCTAATTATTACCTATACGATCCATTTCATTAAAGTCGGGCAGATAGGTTTTATGATTATGTTTCGCAAAATTGAGTGATAGACAGAACAACATACAGAACTAAAAATGTTCCCTGATGTCTGAAAAGGATTTCTGTCTTAGAAGTTTTGAAATCGGAGACAAAAAAGTTTGTCCTTCACAACGATCACATAAGTTCCGTTACCTTCGATAAGTACGGAAGCAAAAATATGGGTCATGCAAACGAAAACTGAGGTTATAAAAATAGAAAATTTCCCCTTTTTTCTTGGGCTCAAAGGGTGATTCTTGAGGTTATTGCTAATTATCTCGATAAGTATATTTGAATTGAAATATTACAGATCAAAGTTTAAGATCTTGAAAATACACATATACATTTAATTTTTTCAGAAAAGAAAAAGTTACTAATTGGTCGAAATATAGCACAAGAAAATTAGTTATAATAAAGAAATTAGCAAAGCTAGAGTTCTCTCAACTTAATTAATTTCAGATTTTCAAATTGTATCTTATTATTTTAACAGTTTACGCAAGTTTATTGTTCTTAAAATTTGACTGATTAAGGTCTTTGAAAATGGTCAAAATAGCTCAAATCTTCGAAACATTATAATAACTGTGTAACGATTATTGTTTATATTATATGTTATATAAATAAAAATAGATTTTCGGCTCTTTCGACTATATTGTTAAAGAGCTGTAACTCAAAAAACTGTAACTTACAAAAATTGTCAGGACTGAAAATATTTTTTTTTTTCTCTACAAAATCTTTTTTGTTTAACATCTCTGTGAGTTTATATAACCTTTATGAATTTATGAACGAAACACAAATTACATCGCATGTCATTTTTTATGGTCTTCAAATTTTAACTCTGGTTATATTTCTTATTATGATTGGTTAATATCTAGTAAAAACAAATTAAAAGTTAACGAGGAATATATGTTTTAATTTATATGAAGATTTGAGTGTACGTACATTCGAAGACTTAATTTTTTTGCGCGTTTCGACTGACGCACAAAAAAAAGTTTACTGAGCTGTAATTAGTAGGTTTAAAAATTCATTTGATTTGAATGGTTAATATAAATTAAATAAACAATATTTTACAGTGCAAATAACTTAATTGTTGTTAATTTTTCTGTTGTATTTTTTTAAAAAATTACGTAGTTTCATTAAAATTCCAGTTTGAACTTGATAAAAATGTTAATTTTTATTCTTTTCCACTATTTTACTCCATAGCCATGATCCTATCGAAAAAATATACATCTTACATAAATTAATGCTAGATTCCAAATCCCATAAGGATATTCATAGAAGTACACTTCCCCAAAATTTGAATATTTTCTTGAGTCCTAAAAATTACACAGCACAAATTCATATTTATTTATAAGAAAATTAAATTCAATTTACACAGAAAAGAAGGCTTCTATAACCATAAGATTTCAAAGAAAAAAGTATATAATAATTATATTATATTAATTATATTATAATGGTCTGGGTCTGTCAATTAGTGTGCCACATAGCTTCCTCGGGGAATGCTTTCACAGTCTATATTATTGTCAAAGTTGTTAAATTTCCCCCCTTTTTTTAAATTTGTCAAAATTGTTTTGATTTTAATTGAATGAATGTATAAATTTGACAAAATTTAAAGATCCTAGACGGTCTAAATTTTGCTAGAAGCTACTTCCAATAAACTACCCAAAACGTATGAAGATATAGGAGTAAATAAATCTGTTTGTGCGAATGTGGAAGAGATGCAAATGAATGCCGAAGGTGGAAACTTATATGGGGCCAACAATGGACAATTTTTAACCTACCCTCGAAATTTCATTAAAATCGGGCGAGCGGTTTTTATCACGTGTTATTCGCAAAAATTGAGCAACAGACAGACACGGAACCATGTGTTCCCATGATGTCTACATCGGATATCTATCTTGGAAAAAAAAAATGTTCGTTCTGCGGAGCGATTGAGTACATAGTTTCCGTTACTTTCGGTAAGGATGGAAACAAATGATAAATTTTAGTTATATGTAAATGAAACAATGGAAAATAGTGACAATAAAACGACATTCAAAATTCAGGGTAAGCGGTCTAAGGGGTACAAACGGTAACGGTCAGCCACTAAAACTTGAAAGCCTCCAAAGACAAAAAAACAAAAAAATTTAATGCGAATACCTAGGTATTTTTGTTTTGCCCGGCCGCTAAATAAGATCGTGTTTATTATTGTTGTTGATAGTGAAATGTAGAAAAGAGAGAGTGCGACAGTGTAAGGTTTGATTAGAAAGGGAACTACTCATGGACGGGAGATGTTATATTTATTATGTCTTTAGGAAGATAGAAGAGGGGTGAAGGTCAAATGATGCCGCGATTGTCAGACCCATCTAGCGGCTGAAGGAGGCAAGATTTTCTGAAGAAATCAGCGACCGGTGCGGTAAATCGGTATACTAATTGTAGGAGAAGGGACAGCGGATTACGACGAACTATATCACGTAGCCCACCGAGTATGAGTTCGACATCGCTTCCCGCCCCGCCTTAAATAAATGTATAAACTAATTGATAAAAACTGTTGATAGGCACTAATGATGGCTTTATAAACGTCGAAAGATGCTTTGATAAAATAAACAAGTATTTTTTTTACGTGGAGACAGTTTCTTTGTATTCGATACGATTATAGTTTTAAATGTTCTTACTTCTTGTATAATGTAGGTATTTTAGCAAGATTTGGCTACTTATGAAATTCTAAATAGATATTATCTTCTTACTTGTTAGATAATACCTAGTCTCTAATACCTACTTATACTTGCTATTTAATCCTTTAAAATATCATTTGAGAATAATATATATATATGCAAACTATTAGTGTTATATTTTAGAGCGAATAATCTTTGACATCTTCGTCTTATTCTTACATCACATTACGAGGCGTTAAGCCCTCAGCAACGGGCTTAATTTTATATTTAAAAAAAAAAAAATAAGTTAAATATCTATTTAGATAAGTTGTATATCTATTTGAAGACCAACAAATCAAAACAAACATTTATTTTTATTGGAATAAATGTGGTTGCCTTAGCTTAGCAATAATAGCGCCCCATCCACTGTCGTTCTTTCCCGACAGACTTTCCTTTTTTTTAATCGCGATGGAAAGCACGGCATGATTGATAATCATGTTCATTACCACCAACAACGATTCATTACCACTGTCCTGCACTCTATCCTGTGAGACGATCCGCTCATTCCATCCTGCAGGCTTGTCGTGTGACTACAACCCTTTCGTTGACCATCCACATGAAATAGCGTAATCCTGTTTGTTTTTAAATTTTGTGAGGTCAGAAGGAAAGAACGCGTGTGGGTGGTCTCTTTCCTCTTACTTTCCAAGGGAATGTTGTCTCGTCGAGGGAAAGCGTGTCGTATCATACAAACCTTTGGGATTCGTTGCCTAACTGGGATAATCTTGCAAGATTATAATCCTGCCGTTCTTTCCTCTTGAACCCCATACACTGACACTCTTTCTTGACGGAATCGGCTTTCCTTACGGAAAGAACGACAGTGGATGGGGTGCTAATATCAATAATTTCGAGGTTAGTCGTCGCCGTTGAGACACTACTCAATTATACAGGGTGGTCCAAAAGTCTCTCTCCCCCCCCCCCTCTTAACTTTTGAACGGTTTGAGATAAATTAATGAAACTTGGGAGATCTCTACCATGCAAAGGGAAGTTCGTTTTCATGCAATCACCCACTAGGGGCAACCACCCACTTTGCCCCCAGGCCACCCAACTTTATAATTTCAAATTGGAATGTATATTTTTGATAGCATATTTGAATTCTACAGCGAAAAATAATAAACTTTTACAAAAACTATTTTTTCTATCTCCAATATTTTGCCCCCTATAGGGGGGCAAAGATAGCGAAATAACCCTTCCGATAATACGTTGTAAAATCTAAACGGTTAGAGATAAATTCATGAAACTTAGGGGATCTTTACCATGTAAAGGGAAGTTTGTTTTCATGCAATCGCGCAGTAGGGGCAACCTCCCATTTTGCCCCCAGACCACCTAACTTCAAAATTTTAACCTGGAATGTATATTTTTGATAGCAGACTTAGATTCTACGGTAAAAAATAAAAATATTTTACTTCAAACTTTTTTTTCTATCTCCAATATTTTGCCCCCTATAGGGGGGCAAAGGTATAAAAATGGTAGATTTCAGCGTTTGGGGGCAAAATGGTCGTTGCCCCTAGTACACGAGTGGATAATTACACACTTCCCTTTACATGGTACAGATCCCCCAAGTTCCATTACTTTATTTCAAACCGTTTAGATTTTATAACGATCTAAGTGTTATTTTTTTACTATTTCGGAAGGGTTATTTTGCTATCTTTGCCTCCCTGTAGGGGGAAAAATATTGGAGATAGAAAAAATAGTTTTAAGTAAAAGTTTATTATTTTTCACTGTAGAATCCAAATATGCTATCAAAAATATTCACTCCAATTTGAAATTTTGAAGTTGTGTGGCCTGGGGGAAAAGTGGGTGGTTGCCCCTAGTGGGTGATTGCATGAAAACAAACTTCCCTTTGCATGGTAGAGATCCCCCAAGTTTCATTAATTTATCTCAAACCGTTCAAAAGTTAAGAGGGGGGGGGGGGAGAGACTTTTGGACCACCCTGTATAAATGATATATTATCAATCATCTCATAGCAACGAAATGAATAATCTTGATGATTATTTGTCTTCAAATAATTTAATTTAACAATAAAAATGCCTAAATGAATGATTTTTATGTATTTACGGTTCGATTTTGTAGTCCGTGAACTCATATATTTGTAGTAGTGAAAGTTTTTAAAGTAAAAGTCGATTATTATACTCTTATAAGTACTCAAAAAGAATCCCATAAATCAGTGTAAATACTCGAGAATAGCTGGCCACAATCCAGAAAGTCAACGCAACAAGTGGTTTGGAGAGGAGATAGATCAACGCGTTTTATTTATAAAGCTGTTACTTAAACCACTTATAATAGGAATATTTAGGGAGCAACTAAGCAAAAAAAAGCAACTAAAGATAAACTTTCTACTTTATTCGTCTAAAAGTTTATTTCCCTAAGATAATAAGAATAAACTTATTGAGTTTGTATTTAAGTCTGAAATAAGAGGTTTAATATATTTTGGTTTGTTTGCTTTCAATCTATTTATTAATTATGCATTTTGTCATTGTACTTGAATATTTTTAGGGTCTGTAGGCAAAACCAAGGATCCTTATAATATTCCTGCGTGCGTGTCTGAACGTCCGTCCGCCTGTCACCTGGTCACCTGCTCTCACTGCTACACCTTTTGTCCGATCACTTTGAAATTTGGCATTTATGTGTATACTACCCTACCCCCACATTTTAAAAATATAGCGACATAAAAAAAAAAAATAATTAGAGTAAACAAATTAAAAGTTCATTATTGTTGTAAAAGTTGTTATCATATGAAAGGGTACGTCGAGCTGATTACAAAAATAGTATATTATGTTACTAGGCTGTGAATTGAGTTTTTTCTTTACCGCGGCAATTACATTTACTGTCGAGCGAAGCGAGACAGTAAATATTGCCAAGGTAAAGAAAAAACACTTCACAGTCGCGTAGCATATGCTATTTTTTCCGAGGTAGCAGACAATGAAAAAACATTAAATATTAATCACTAATCAATATATAATAATAACAAATATTAGTACATACTTAAGACTTAAAAAAAGAAACCTTAAAAAGAGGTTACACTATAAGAAAAGATAAATAAAACGCATTGACATCTAGCGGATTTTAATCGTACTAGAAGCATTTCTACAAAGACTGCAGCGATACTAACGGAAGTTTTGACAACTACCCGCTGTAAAGAAAAAATCTTTTAGTTCCTAGGAACTAAAAGATTTTTTCTTTACAGCTAGGAGTAATGAAAAGATTTTTTAAGTCCACGTAATGAAAAAATGCATTTTAGCTATGTTTTTTAGGCTCTAAAGTTACTATTTCACAGCCTACCACGGAAAAAATATATTTTTTATTATAATATTTGAAAGGCGAGCGTTGGCGAGTTTGTGAAAAGTGCCTCCCACCCCCTCTATCTCTCTTATGTAAAGAGCAAAAAATCTGAAAAACAAAATCCTGAACATTCTTCGACCAAAAGTAAAGAACCACTTTTTGATTTTTTTTTTTTTTTATTAACAAAATACGTTTTATTAATATATGTATTTTGTATATGTATTTATATGTTTATAGTCCGGTTCACTGACAAAAAGTAATTTATCAGAAGTTTGTTTATGTGTTTTGATAATATCAGACCCATAGGATATTTCAAAATAGGCTTTTTAGCACTTTAAATAGCACTATCAATAATAGGTACTACTTGAACAATATTGTGTTGCCTACGGACCTTCGCTTTGTCAGCACACATACTTGACCTGTTTATTCATTGTTCTGTCCAACCTTTTGCAGTGTTAACCTAAGTTAAGATATTTCTCCTTTGCCTTCTAATATTCCAAGGTTTCCAAGAAATGTCAGTCCAGTTGCTACCACTTTGCGACCAATTGAAATTTATCAAAACCAGTCTATAGTATTGAACTTTCTTTGGTGGTTTTTACAGTCAGGTGATTTTTTTTTTTAACGCCAAGTTATTGTTACTAGTGTTTAGCTACACTGAACTTTAACTGACTTTCCAAGTGTAACTATTCACTTGGGGGCCCTGGCCCCGGTAGATCGAGTAGGAAGGCGTTTGGCAATCAATCATTGAAATTAAGAAAGCATCGGACATGGTCAGTAGTTGGATGGGTGACCGCCACCTCTGACCACAACTTTGGGAAGATTCCCAGACAGGGCCCCCTCAATGTTCATCCAGCATTGTTAAACAATTGGGATGCCGACCGAATGATTTAGCGCCTCAAGGTTTCGGCCTGGCTATCAAGGTTCGGCCTGACTATCAAGGTTTCGGCCTGGCTATCAAGGTTCGGCCTGGCTATCAAGGTTTTGGCCTAGCTATCAAGATTCGGCCTGGCTATCAAGGTTCGGCCTGGCTATCAAATCAGGTCAACACTATTGGTGATTTGATAAAAAAGTTGGTCCGAAAAAACTTCATAATTACTTTCCCCAGTGTTATCCATTTATTAGTTTTCGAGTTTTCTTATAGGTAATAAAAATAACGGCCCTCTCCGTCCGTGTTTAAAGCTATATTTTCTCAGGAACTAGATTTTTCCTAAGAAAACGGCTTATGTAGTTAGATTCGTATTCAAATCCTATATCTAACTTATTTAAATCTGTCACATTTTAGAATTTTTAATAAATATGTCAGTCATAATGTTTTTTTGAGAAATACATGTTTTCACGTATTTTAGAGATTTGGTGGGCAGCGCCCCTAAATGTGGAGATAAATTCATTTCACGATATCGCCTCGGGGTATAATTTTTCTGAACATGTATGCCAAATTTCGTCAAAATCGGCCTAGTAGGTGTAGAGGCGTGGACCTCTACACAGATGACAGACAGACATATTTTAAAAACCACTTTTTTTGGACTCTGTGTAAATCCATCAACATTTTAAATTCGAATTTTCGTGCCATCACAATACTTATATCTTTATATGAGAACGTAAGAAAACAATCAAACGAAACCAGAGTTGTGAAGACATGGTTTACCAATTAACAATTCACTCATGAATGAAAGGTTTAGTTGTGTGTTATCAATGAAGTATGGATTGATACAAGGCTATTCTGGGTTTGTTCTAGGACCCACTTCGTCATCTATGTCTTCGGGCCGTAAATGCTCCTCTGATTTTTATTTAAGAAAACAAACAAAACAATTCACTTTGTTTTCATAGTTTTGGATTTCCATAGAAAGCGTCATAATTAGCGCTTGACAGAGTAAGCGCAGCATTTGACTGACTGCTGGCTTTCAGAAGTGATGTTTTAGAGTGTGAAGGACTGTAAAGGAATCTATATAAACTTGCCAGAATTTATGGTAAGCCCTTAATTAAGTGGTTAGTGAATTGTGGTCGAGAGAATAAACAGATTATCTTCACAGGCTCGACCCTCCCTAAAACACCCTTGTCCCATTTAATTAATGTAAACTACAATTCTAACCAAGTATTTACTTATTTAAGTGAGCTTTGTAAAAATGAATACACAAATTTTTATTTCCACCTAAGCAGAGTGTAGTAATATAATGATAAACTTTAGTGCTCCCTATAAATATATAGTAACTTTGCTTCCGATCTTACCGAAGGTAACGGAAGCTACGTGATCGTTCTGAAGATCGAAAAATGTTTAGGTCTTCGATTTCAAAAATTCCAAGACAGAAATCCGTTTCAGACATCAGGAAACATTTTTAGTTCTGTGACTGTCTGCCTGTCTGTCGCTCTATTTTTGCGAACCAACATATCTTAAATACTATACGTCCATGTTTAATAAAATTAGGATGGTAGATCATGATTAGCCCATTGTTGGTCCCATATAAGTTTCAACCTTCTGCGCTCATTTGTTTTTTCTTCCACACGCACACAAACATACAATTATTTACACCTATAGCTTTATAAGTACTTATCTGATTTGTATGAAACTTTTATAGTTTATCGAAATTAACCCGCAGATACCCCTAGGTTAATTTGAACCATCTGCGAACTTTAGCTAAATTAAAACTTTAATTCATGTAAAAAAATCAAAACAATTTTGACAGATTAAAAAAAAACGGGGAAAACAAACAAACTAGACAATAATGGCTTGTAAAAGCATATGAGGAAGCTATGTGCCACACCAATTGGCAGTCTTTTTTTTAAAGATTTTTCTGAGTTAAAATGTATGTGAGTTTTAAATGTGTATTTAAAACCTATCAGTCATCATAAGGTGGCCACATACACGAAGAGGAAATCCTTACAGGAATTCCAGTCCTGTATTTTGGTTATTCAGCACATTCGGTTCAGCCGATTCAAGATGGCGACCGTTTAAAAATTTAACTCTTTAGTATTTGAGAGGGATGATTTGTTACTTATAATTTTGCTGTCTTTGGGTGATTACACTTAAATCAACTGCAAAATTTCAAATTTTTTCAAAGATGTTTTCGGAGACGAGTTTCGTTAGACAGACAGACAGACAAGCGTAGGCATGTATAAGGATCCTCGTTTTTACCTACTAAAAAATACTTAAGGAATATTACCTTTAGGAATAAGTTTTTTATATATTTTTGAGATTGACTGTTGATTTACTTATAATAATATAGATATCATACTCTTTGAACAATCCATTTCCTTTGAGAATTTGAAACTTAATTTTATTATTTATTTATTTTTTTGTTATTCTGTCATAATACGCTTTCAAAATCTCCTCTTTTTTTATCTGTGTTTATGATTGAAAAATCAAGAGTTTCAAAAGCCGGGGGCTGCTACATAAAACTTTTAAAAAGCGAGTTGTATCAGGAATCAGAAAGAATATCTATAAATTTTAAGATTTTTCTTTGTATTTATTATTTTTATTACTATTATTTATTAGAGTGAAGTATGTTTTTTTTTTACATAAGAAACCTTTACCTTTTTTACTATTCAAAAAAATGCTTTTAAGAAAAGGATAAATTTTATGTTTATTTTTTTGTTTTTTTGAAGTATCCAACTTTCTTTTCTTTTTTTTAATCAGTTTCTGACAATGTCAGTTCAAATTTTTATATCTGTTTCATTTACCTTTTTTTTAACTCTTCCAATTTCTTGCCAGCTATTCTTGTCTATATTGGGTTAAGATGGGAGAATTGTGAGAATTGTATTTTAATGGGGCAATTCCTCCCCCTACTCCTTTACCCCCTCTCCGTTATTTCTACTGGGCCCGAGGGGGTAAGTGAACGAGGGAGTTTTCTACTTGAATTGCTTTGCCTTATTCCGTTCCTACCCAATTTTGAGAGTGATCCTTAGAATGGGTGTAGGAGGAAGGAGGAGGAAGAAGAAGGACAAAACTTATTGTTTGCTTCCAATTTCTATTCCTTAGCTTCCACTCCTTTTCTCTTGTAGTTTTAGTCCCCTATCTCTTACTTTCCCTACTGCAAAGAAGGGAATAATTCCCTCTACTAAATTCTCCCTCCGAATTCCTTTCTTTAGCTATCTTTTTAGTTTTTTTTTATTTGTTACTAAAGAATGAAACGATTGAATCAAATTCTGTCAGAATGTAATAGAGAAAATTGCATTAACTTTTTTTTCAAACTCTCAGTATTAAGGCTATTATTTTTAATGAAGCCCTTGTATTGAAAGTCTAAATTTAATCTTACTTCGCTTTATCTTCCTTTAAATGCTTTATTAACCATTTGGGAAATGCGGCTATAAAAGTTATTGTTACATATGTCTTTTATATTAGGTTTCTTTGGTGTAACTCGGCCCCTGTGTATATAGTATATTTGCATTCCCAAATGGCGTTTTGAATTAACCAGATTAATCTTTCTTTAAGGATAATTCTAAGAGATTATATTTATGTTTGCTTATCTGAATTAGTTACTATAGGGTCATTCAAATTTGTTCTTTCTTTTCGACAATCCAAATATTCTACATCTAGGATTTTTCCAGTCATCCAAATCGATTTTTCCTTTAGGATGATTGAAATAAAGTTATCCTTAAGAGCTTCCAAATAGATTTTCCTTGGAATCATCCAAATCGATTCTTCCTTTAGGATGATTGAAATAAAGTTTTCCTTAAGAGCTTCCAAATAGATTTTTCTTGGAATCATCCAAATTTATTCTTCCTTTAGGAGCATCCCATCCAAATGTATTCTTCATTTTCGAATATCCGAATGAGTTCTTTCCTTAGGAAACCTCAAGGGATTAGGAAGCATCCCAAAATCTTTGGTTAAGTGGATTTGCTTTTTATTTGTAAAATAAAAATGGTAACTTTTACCACCTGGACCATTTTGCTTCCAAGCTTACCGATTTTAACGAAAGAATTATGATCGTTTTTTCTTATTCTAATCCAAGAGAGAAATCCCTTTCAGACACCAGGGAACATTTTTGGTCTCTTGTCTGTCTATAGGTCTGTCGTTCAACATTTTGCGAACCACCACATCTTAAGCCCCGTTTCCATTACAACAAATTTGTTCCTCAACATGTTGCCGGCACAAGTTCCAGGATTTTGTTGAAATGGAAACAGTCTGCAACATGTTGCGGGACATGTGCCGGGGACAAAAATGTGCCAAGCGACTGTGGGACACAACTTGTGCCGCAACTTGTGCCACGGGCAATGGAAACCCTTTGCAACATATCCCAGGGAAAGGCGCACGCGCGGTGCAGTCTATACTCGCTGCCCTAACCATAGCTAAACCTTGCTCCCTATCTATACGTGCTCTCTTGTTTGTGGTTAAGGTATTTTCAGTGTAGTGTTACTGAACTGTTGCGGAACTGTTTCCAATTGCACTTGTCCCGCAACATGTGCCTGCAACTTGTTTGAATGAAAACGGGGCTTTAAGCTTGGTTCTGAAGGCCTGTGACTTGGCGAGCATCTCGTGCTCGTAGGTGTTTTGTCAGTCGAATCCTTAGCGGGAAAGGTCGAGCCACTACGAGCCTTATCGACCCCTGTATGTTCCTACGGTTCGAGTTAAGTTCGCTAAATCACAAGCTGTAGGAACCCAGCTTTACAAAACTACTCGTTTGATTTAAATTAAATGTAGACAGTGTCACAATTAACTCAAAGTTAGTCCAAAATGAATTTCAACCTTCTACGTCCATTGATTTCTTTCCAGTTATTTGCACAAATCTATTTTATAAAAAAAAATAAAGCTTATCCGATTTTTGTGAAATTTAGCTGGTTTGCCGAAAATTGCTGGTGGTTGGATGGTTCCATATTAAATATCCATAATTAAATATTGAATAAAAGTAAGTGTGACCCCACTAGGAATCGAATAAGAAACATATTTTTTTATTAACACCTACATCTAAAAAAGTACTGCTCCGATTATGAAAAATTTTTGATAGATTGTCGAAGGTATGCCACACAAATGTTCCCACATTAATTTCAACGGCCGCAGGCGGCGCAAATTAAATATTTCATTTTTAATTTAAATCAAATTATAATTATTATTTACTACGGGAAACAGACAGAGAAAAATACACTCCAGCGCCGGGATTTGAACCACGGGCCTCTATATAAAATTTAATCTTTCTGTAGTATGAATACTACCAAAATGGTAAAATATGAATTTCTAATTGATTGTACTAAGTACAGGTACTAATTATTTCTCGGTCTAGTTCTATGTCATTAATGTTGACTTCTAAGACTTATGTGGAAAATTGAAAGCTTAAATTCGGGACAAGGTATCATTAACGTCAGAGAAACTCATTCTTCTGCGTAGCTTAGTTGGTAGAGCGCTATACTGGAAATATAGAGGCCCGTGGTTCAAATCCCGGCGCTGGAGTGTATTTTTCTCTGTCTGTTTCCCGTAGTAAATAATAATTATAATTTGATTTAAATTAAAATTTATCTTTCTGTAGTATGAATACTACCAAAATGGTAAAATATGAATTAAATATTTCATTAAAATAAGTGTGACCCCATTGGGAATCGAAACATACCGAAATCTTATTTGACCATTCGTCCAATAATAGGGCACAAGGGAGCTATGTGCCATACAATTGGCACTATTTTTTAATCAGTTGATAAAATAAACCCCTATTTACTTATTTTGTCAAGTTATGGCATTAGGTAACTCCAAAAAAGGGGTTTAATATAAAATTATAACAATATAGGTTTACATCGTATGTGTTTATCTTGATAATCCTTAAATAATATAAATTATGTTATACAATAGTATGTTTAAGTTGAGATTTTGTTCTATTTCACTTTGATGTCAAATCCTTGAGACAATATTAATTATAATATCCATTTGTGTGATATCACTTAAAAGTTGATTAAACCACCCAATAAATAGTTCGATAAAGTTTAAAAGATATCAAGTTAAAGAAATGTACTGAATAATATTTATTAAGTTCTTGTTTATAGTGTTTATTATGTCATGTTTCGTTTGCTCCTGAAGCTGATTTGATTACTATAACTGAAATGAAAATTGTCATTTCTGAGTCTCGTTTGTCTTCAGTAATTCGATGTTCTTGTTGGTTGTAGCTCATCTGAAGGAAGCGGAATTGCTTTGAGTCATAAAATATGATAAGCTGGTTAGGCTTGAGGTGGAAGGTGGCAGAATAGGGAGCAGCGCTAGAACCTCTCTCGAGGCGGATACCGATAAAGAGCTTATTAGATTCCATCCAATTATGAACTTAACTTCATTTAAAATTTCATCGACGTATAATTAAGAATAACAAAACGGTTTATTAGAAACGCAAAATTATTTTATCAATATCCGTTCAATTTTTTTTTTTTTTTTGGAAGGCTTTATCATTTAACACGATTCGATTTTTTTTATGGCTCACACTCTTTTGGCTACTGCTTTTTTTCTCGAAATTTCAACTGAATTCTCCGTTTTGGGTGTATTTAAGACCTCTTGACTGGTTTTCAGCATGACGTCTGTATGTGTGAATATGTTTTTATCATCGTAGCGTCCAGGGTATTTAACCTAGAGAGTTGAAACTTGGCAGAAAAATCAGTCCTTACTTCTAGTTATGCTTCCCCGAAAATCAACATTTTCCGCCATCTTGAACCTAAGCAAAAATTAAAAAATAAATTCGAAAAGTGGTCTGATCGAGTTGAAATTTTCCACGAATGTACCTCTCGTTACGACAAACAAATCTACCCAATTTAATTTTGATATTGGCCGCCATTTTAAAGTTATCGATTTTTGAATTTTGAAACTTCGACGGTTAATAAAACCGAAATTATGAATACGTTTTTGACATACAGCATATCGTTAGAACCGGTAAAAAATATGCAACAAATTTAAAAAAAAAAAAACTGTGAAATTCCATTAATTTTAAAAGTTATAAGCGAACATAATTATTAATTAATGCGATACTTTTGTTAAACTTCAAAGTTTGTTTACATCTGTCAAAATACAGCCAACATTCAAATAATTAAATAAATGAAATAAAATAAATAAAAATAATATATATCTTGGGGGCTATGCCCCCTACTCGCTTCGCTCGTCGAAAATCGGCCGCTGCTTTGATCCCTCCACCTGGTCCTTCGCACAATTTGACACATTTGTTTGTTTACAAAACCTTTTTAATAATATACACAGCAATTTAAAAAAAAAAAAAATAAAAATAAAATAGACTGCCAATTAGTGTGGCACATAGCTTCCTCGCATCCTATCATGTACTATAACAATTATTGTTATATTACTTTATTGTAATATTGTTTATTTTGTAAAAACTATTAATAGTTTTAGCGATCTTTAACACTTCATAGCGGTGTCGCTGTTGGTTTTAATAAAAAATTGTATTAGAAAAAAATGTTTGTCTCATTGAATAGATGAAGTAACATTTTTTCCCCGACCTAAAATTCCAATTTTAAATTTAAAGTTCACGTTTACGCGAACGTTGCTCGTGAACGCTTGGACGGATAACGTTGTCCAACGAACTCGACCTGGGCATTGGTAAAATAAACATGTCTACCAAATTTCAACAAAATGGGTCGACATTTACTCAAGTTATCGTCGCACGTTTCATAATTCGCGGACACACAGACCGACAGACAGACAGACAGACAGACAGACAGACAGACAGACAGACAGACACGGAACCAAAAATGTTCCCTGATGTCTGAAACGGATTTCTGTCTTGGAATTTTTGAAATCGGAGGCATAAAAGTTTTTCGTTCTCAAAAGTGAACACAATGCTTCCGTTACCTTCGGTAAGCTCGGAAGCAAAAAGAAGTTAGTTCAAAACGGTCACCCATCCAAGTACTGACGTACATCCAAGTGCTCGCCCAATGCTGCTTCTGCTTCATCTCTCCTGCTGCGACTTTAGTGGCCTCCTAATCACTTAGGAGGCCACTAAAGTCGCAGAACTTTAGGGTACCCGATTTTTTTTTTTTTTAATTTCTCCAAATTCAACATTTCCTCGACAGAAATGGAATTTATAAACCAGGAAACATTTGTGGTTTTGTATCTGTCTGTCAATTTTTTATAAAATGTTAAATAATGTCCACAGGCCACCATAAGAAGTGAGTCGCTGATTGATAAAGTTTTCTAACCTTATGGAATCGCTTATTTATGCCTTGTCCACCGATGAATTGGGTATATGGCAACTGGGCGCTGGGCCATTTCTTTTTTGTTGACATGCCAAACTTGCCCTTCTGCGGGAACATTGAAAAGAGATAGATAAAGTTTTGATTTTCACAGGATCGATTAAATAAATTATTTCAAAAGCAGTGGTAAAGGTGGCCACCGATACGAGTGGGCCGTTTTCTTTTCAGCGTCCCCGCAGAGCGATATGTTTGGGGCGGTGGACAACCCAAACGGCCCACTCTTATCGGTGGCCACGTGTACCACATCGGTGGACAAGGCATAAATAAGCGATTCCATAAGGTAAGAAAACTTTATCAATCAGCGACTCACTTCTTATGGTGGCCTGTGGACTATAATGAGTTCTATTAGATATTTTGAAATTATAATTTAGAGTTGTATTTATGAGAAAGGTTTTCTGATTTTGTTGGATGGATTAATTTATTTATACCTAATGTATTTGTTCTAAAAGCTCTAGTGTTTTGCTTATGTAGAATAAACTAAGAGCATCCCTATACCATGGATTACTTGTCAATTAAAAAGTAATAGATTTAATCGTGCATAAAAGATTAAAGATTTTCAAAAATTCCTTTTAAAGTAACTTAAAATGTTTTAAAAATAAATTGTTTGGTTTATAATAGATAAAGCTGTGTTTTACATCCTTCTTGATTATTCAAGTAGAATCGATCCAAGTAAATACTCTAGTCTCGACTTCTTCAACCTCTGTCTTGATTAATGCCTTTTGTTGAGATAACAAATTCGGTTTACAAATAAAATTAAGTAGTTTCACTCTATTCACTGTTTCTACTTTCGTACTTAAAATGTTGACTGTTAACTTTTTTTATCTACGATTGATAAGAAATATAAACATTGTATCTCTGTTTAGTTGCGTAGAAAGTGGTTCTTTACGTACTTGTATTCATTGCGCATGCGCGTTTCATAATTCCTCTTTTTTTCCGCCCTAGTATAAAAGATGCGATAAAATAGAAGAATTTATCACCATAACGCACAATTAGCGAGTTTGTTTACATTTAACAAAACTAACTTGCTGTTTGTTTAATTAAAGTAACTGATTATATCGATTTTTTAGTTAAAAACAATGAGTGATTTATGTCATTATGAAAATGAGGAGAATAATTATTTTTCTCCTCATTTTTGAATAATATTTTTAAATAAATAGGTAGTTGAATTAACAAAAATAATGATCTCAATAACAGTCAACTTTCTTTTAATTTTGAAAAATGAATGGCAGTTCATACTTTTATTAATTGATAATTAATCCATTAATAAGTCACTAATTTAATTAAACTCAAAAGCCTTATTTTGATTACTTAATGACTGAATTATAAATCAAACAAAAAGTACTTTAAATAGTGATTACATATATTTTGATTCAGTTACGGCATTTTTGCTTAGTATAATATAGATACGGCAAATTGCATTATGAATTTCACTCTCCCTAACTGTTAGAATTAGTTTATAAAAGCCTTATCTACAGGCATTTCAATTAATCTTATTGCCCTAACAAATGTATTTTATTAATTTATGTAAAACCAACATGGCTCAAAAGAAGATACAATTCTGAATCTATTGATATTACTTGATAAGCAATTGAACAAATACTATGAGAGCGAGGCTTCAAACTTTGAAATGTTTAAAGTCAATTATCTCAATACTTTTTTTCCAAAAATCCTGTAGATACGACATTTTCGCTTAGCAGGGCAGAATACGCCTCCAAAAATAATTAATTCGGCACAAAATACAACTAATGAATTAATGTAATCTTTATCAAAAGAGAAATACGAACTTACACATACATGAGGTTTATTAAATTTTGTTGTATTTATTATTAAAATCCACAATCTTAGATAAAGTACGGTACGCAACTCGTGCGAAAACTGCATTTTGCATTGCTTGTGTGGTTTTACTACCCTCGCTGTCGTTCGGGTGCAAACTCCACACTCGCATGCAAAATGCTACTTTACGCGCTAGGTGCGTAGTGTACTATTATGACCAGACAAAAGAGCTATGTCAAAGATGCAATTGCAATTACAATTTTATTTGTTGGAAAACGGGTTTGAAACCCCATGGACACGTTGTAATTATCTAATGTCCATGCTTCAAGATTGCTGTTGCAAGATTTGACTGTTCCTCCACCAATCCGTCACCACTTTCGCTCTTTTAGTTTACGTTACGATTCATTTGATTACAATATAAGTTAATATTCTTGTTTACCTTTATACGGAAAGAACAGCGACCTTGTAATGTAATACTAAGCCTTTTAAATCAATACAAATTACTAAGTGTGAAATACTCGCGAGTTTTTTGGAACGAAGTTCCTTATGGCACGTTCTGGAGCCCGGGAGTGAATCCGAAAACAAACGACCAAAATCACCGTCACAAAATAACCGTCACAAAATCACCGTCACAAATCACCGTCACGCAAAATCCGTCACGAAATATACAGATGACGATAACTTGAGTAAAAGATCACCGAGTTAGATGAAATTTGGTGCACATGTTCATTTTACCAATGCACAGACTGAGTTCGTCGGAAAACGTTATCCGCCCAAGCGTTCACGCGCAACGCTCGCGTAAACTTAAGCTTCAAAAGACGGGAAAAAGTGTTATTAAGGAAGCCTGTTACTTGACTTGTTTTGATTATTTTTGTTATATATGTCAAAAATGTCACTTTGTTTTGTAAATAAATAAAATATAATCATGTAAAATTTCACCCTGATACCAAGCAGAAGCTGTAGAATAGGGAATAGATGTATTTTATAATATTTTAAATTAATTGGCCGGGTAGGTAGAAAACAGTCCTATTTCAATCCAAACTCCTTTAACAAACATACTCTTTCACTATAAACTCATCATGATCAACTTTTTTCTTATATTCAATATATATTTATAGTAATTGCTTAATTGCTTTAATTATACAAATAATGATTTTCTTTTAATTTTGCCTTAACTCTGCTAGGTACAAACAGTTCGTTACTTTTGATTTTGTCTCTTTTCTAACTCCGCCATGTATAAGTAGTTAGCAATGTATACGTACTTAGCAGTGTGATTTTATCATTTATATTTAATGAAAAATGTAAGGAACTTCGTTCCTACCGGGTGTCCCCTGACACCACACGTATTTTTGTTTTGTGCTTTGCTCGTGAGGATTTACTACCCTCGCTGTCGCTCGGGTGCAAACTCCACACTCGCATGCAACATGTTACTTTCCGCACTAGACGTATAATGTACTATTAAATATCTATAATAATTTGATGCGACCTTATACAGTAATAACTTGAAAAACAGTGTATGATGTGAAACAATATCAGAGATTAATTTATTATTGTCCATACTGTCAAATCTTGCCTTGAGTTTTTTGTCTAAACAAACAGAATAGTAATAGAAAATAGTCTGCCAATTAGTGTGGCACATAGCTTCCTCGTCTATTTCGTAAATTTATTGATTTTATGCTATTACAACCCATAATTGTCCAATTTATACAATCCCCTCCCGTTTTTTAAATCTGTCTAAATTGTTTTGATTTTTTGCATGAATTAAAGTATCAAGTTAGCAAAAATTAAAGAGCGCAGACTGTTGAAATCAATCTGTTGCTATCTGCGGGTTACTTTCGACAAACCATCTAAATTTCATAAAAAGCAGATGAGTACTTTAAAAGATATTGGTGTAAGTAAATGTAGGTTTGTGCGTATGTGGAAGAGGAAAAAAATGGGCGCAGAAGGTTGAAACTTATATGGACACCAACAATGGGCTAATAATGATCTACCCTTCAAATTTCATTAAAATCGGAGAAGCAGTTTTTAAGATATGTTTGTCGCGTCTTGCGACAAATGTTTGGTTTATTTTGTTGATTTTAGTAATTTTTAGAATATTGATTTTTTATTTATATTACTGTAGGAACGGGTCGGAGAAAAAATGTTTTTTGACTTGTAAATAAGAAAGATAAATAATTTCAAGATAAAAAGAACTTTTTATGTACTACATTTTAAATTTTCTGTTGAATCGTATGTAATGTTGATAATATAATTGTCATTGCTATATAATATATAATGTTAGTAAAAAAAAAATAGTTCCGAATTTATTTTACTTCACATTAATGACAACCATACAGAGAGCTGATCTTAAACCTATAAAAGGATAAATCTTTGTACAACGGATCTCCCCAACACTAAATCTAAAGCATGTCATCGATATATTTGAAATAATATAATCGATATTTCCTGTTTTGCTGTCATTCAATGTTTATCTTTCACAAATTTGAGACCCGTCAAAATGAAGATTGTGTAAATATTGGATATGGCAAAACAATTAAAATAACTTGCGGATTTTTTCCGAACTAACTTTCCGTACAGCAAAATTTGCTGAAAACTAATTAAATTCTACTGAAAGATGGCTAAAAGTATTAAAATAATGCATTGTCATGGTGTTCTGAGCTATGCTAAAAGTTTCAAATGTCTAGCTATTCGGGAAGTTAGTTAGAAATCGATTGCCAGATTTGTACCGGACAAACAAACAAACAAACAAGAATGCAAGCTAATAAAAACGTAGTAAAAAAAATACATAGTTTGATTTGAACCCCGAAAAGAAGTTGATTTAAATTAGTTTTTCTTAAGTAGTAAAGTAGCAGTTCTAACGAAACAAGGCGACGGACGTCAGTCTCGTTAAAATGTTGGTTTACAAAAATTGATTGACAGAGACGAAACCCAAAATGTTCCCTGAAGTTTAAAACGGATTTCTGCGTCTATATAACTTTAATGGACGGTAATTTATAAACCCATAAAATTATAAATATAACACTCTGTAGCGAAGCACGGGGTATCCAGCTATATAATATAGCTATTGAAAGTAGATATAATATCTACTTTCAATGTTTCACTTAAAGTAATTTTTTTATTGTAAGTAAAAATATATTTTATATAACGGGTTTTGAAGTACCACAGCATACACTTTAGACTTTTATTATTGGTTTAAGTATTTTTCTTTATTATTATTTAAAAAAGCTTTAGATCGAAGATTAATGGGATTTCTTCTGAAAAAATTGAAGTAATTGTATACAGCAATACAAATACTTTTTTTTATTATTAATAAAATATTTTATTATAATATAAAAACTTGTTTCCAACTTTGTTAAAAAAGAAAAAAAAATTCTAGAGGTTTCAAAAAGTACAGTATTAAATTTTATATTTAATGCTATACAATATGTCGCAGCTTAGAATAAATTGAACTCGAGATGCAATATTGGACCTTTTATGTATTTTTTCCTGAAATATTATAAGATAAATAAATAATTTCTTTTATGCATTTAAAAAATAAATAAGAAAATGATTCTTTTTCTTTCCTTTGTGGGGAGTTCTTCAACAAGGCTTATAATAATTGCAATTTTATATAAGATATTTTAAAACCATATTCATCAATTCCTTTTTATTTTCGATGCCAAGCGAAATGCCATTTTTTTAACTTTCGTCTACAATATTATAGTATTATAAATATACATTTATTTTTCAATTCCATTTGTCGTATAAAAAATGCTACGTCTGATGATCTGGATTAGCTATTGATCAGAACCGAGTTGGTCATTAAATTTTAATATGTTTTTAAATTACTAATAAATGTGGCTCTAACTTAGGAGACGACAAAGCCGCTTCCAGACTGCCGAACCGAACAGAGGAAACGAGCCAAGCTTTGGTCTCTGCGCATGCCCTGTCTATAGTGCGCATGCGCATCTCTAATTAGGCCTGCGCAGTGACTAATGCTCGTTTTCTCTGTTCGGTACGGCAGTCTGGACGAGGCTTTAGCACCAAATGAATACATATCAAATCCTAATACCATTGACTGACTCATCTATGACAATGAAATTTTGTAAAATTTAACTCTATAGAGGAATAATACTTCTCTTAGCCTTCAGGTACTCGCTAAGAAATATTTTTTTACGATCCAAAACCTTGTTTCAAGATACAATAAAAAAATTATAAAAATTATAAATTCCCAGACTAGATATTTACTACGTTTCCATGAGTTTTCAGAACTGTTTTGAAAACGGTTTTGGTATTCAACACCCCATGGAACAGTAATTTCCAAACGTTTTGAGCTCAAGGTCACAACAGAAAATTTTTGGTTTTGTGTTGAAACTGTTTTGAAAAAATAACGGTAACGGGCATTGAATTGAAAACAGAATTGAGAAATGCATGGTTGGCATGATATTATAACCTGACTTAACTATAACTTGTCTGGGAGTTTATAGTTTCCAAAATTATCGTGTAAAAACCTTTTTTGTAAATTCCTCAAGGAAACACTTTTGGTTTGAAACAGTTTTTAAAACGGTTTTGAAAACTCGTGGAACCGTAGGAATTTAAGTCAGGTCATATCTCCGCTCATCATATCTACTGAGCACATCTCAATTATGTTTTAAGTTCGATACCCGTTTCCATGCAATTTTTTCAAAAACAGATTCTATTGAAACTGTTTTTTACCTTAAACTCATAACGTTATGAAATAACCGTTTTTTATAGGGTTTTAAATACCAAAACAGTTTTGAATCCCCATAGGAATGTAGTAATTATCTCATTTCCATGCTTTCAAGATTCTTGTTGCATGATTTTGACTATTCCTCATTCAATCCTCCAGTATGTTCCCTCTTTTGGTTTACTTTAACTGATTCATTTGATTACAATGAAACTTAATACTGTTGTTTACCTTTACAACAAGATCAGTTGATTAAATTTTAAGCATGATCCATTAATCAGTAATTGTCATTACTCGAGCTTAATGTTTAATTTTGTTAGCAGGGTAACATGAGAATTACTAATTGGTTTGTGACGAATATTGACATGATTGATGAGCTGCCTAATTCTTACGTAAAACATTGTCTTTGTTTTGTTCGTTGCTTATAATAGAATTTTCTCTGTATAAATAAGAGTAAATTATATGCTTGACAAATCGTTTAGTTTTCCATTCTCGGTATTATATGCTTGGCGATTTGATTTGTGTTTAAGGCGGCTTTCACACCAAAGAAGCTCTCTGCGTCCTAGTCACAAGTGGCATGGGTGTCCTGCATCCTAATGACACGAGCTTGCACACCTAAATGGCACGTGCCACTTGCATAATCATATCTCTGGTGTTAGAATTCCTCAGTTCGTAAAGCGTATTTTGGTTTTGAATGACGAATAATCGATCACTTCAGACGACGAAACTATCATTCTGGCTTGTGCAGTCAGAAGAAGACAAATTCGTTCATGGCAACATCCATACTGAAACAGTGCTTGAGAACGTAGCCCTGCTGTAGTGACTCAATGAAACCAGAAAGTAAAGTTTCAATCCTATTATAAAATGGAGATTTCCACTTTTAACAAGATGTTCGATCTCATGAAACCGTCGCTGAATCGTCAGAATACAAATTATCGGTTGTGTAAAGTGATAGCAAGTGGTGTGTAAATAAAAGAACATGAGGAAGAGGGGTTCTGTGAAGCAAAAGTTCTGTGACTCACATAATTCCGTGAGTGTATGTAGACCCGCACTACAACGACGCAGGCTGATAAAACACCAGCCGGCTGGTTCTCGAGTCGCACTTGCCACTTGCTTTCAGGATGCACGTTGCACTTGCATCCTCAATGGGTAGTAGGCTCTCGTTCAATTACATAGTCCAGTGATTAAGTTGCTTGCATCCTGCTACCAGGACGCAACCTGCGACTTGCCACTTCGGTGTGAAAGCCACCTTAAGGTACATTTTCCTAGACGCAAAAAGGAAAATAAGGACTTGCGTTTAGAACTGAATGGGGCACCCCGATAAAATTAGTTATGCTCTAAAGGGGTCCCCTATCTGTGTTACAAGGTATAGTAATTCAAGTTTGTTTTTTGATTTCTGGATTTGGGGGCCACCTTGGCGCTGGGGGCCCACCCGCGATGCGGACCCATGCGGGCCCATAGTTACGCTACTACGCTGAGTGATGGTCGCTGCACACAATTATAAGATAAACTAATAGTATTGCGCATGCACATGAACAAACATTGTTTAGATTGTAATAGATATCGCATCTATTACATAACTCTGTCTCTATTCACTGGTAATTAAATAACGCTGTATATATCGTCTATATGTTGCGTTCACAAGACATGTGCAAACATTTATGTTTACCTAGGATAGATAAAAAAAGGAACCCTTCTAAAATGCCTACAACACCTGACTGAAAATTCCTTCTATTCTCAGTTGTTTAGCGAAGTTGCTTTTACTTGTTTTGTTACTTTCTCTCTTTCTTAGAAGAAGTTCTGCATTAAAACTTGTTAAAGTTGGCAATTGTGGAGTGTTTTTTTATTACGAGATCGTACATCACGTATGAAACTTTTGCACCTTTACCCCTCTAACCTAACTAGTTAATACAAACATTGATCTTTGTTATTTGGAAACAAATTCATTGTAAGAATACAAACAAATTATGACTAGATAAAAGAGTTGTACTTATTCTTAGTTGTGTTGTAAAATCCTATTACAATTTTATTGGTGGCTCAATTAGCTCGTGCGTATTTTAGCTTGTAAAAAGACATGTAGGTAATATTCCTTTTCATTTAAAAAATTACAGCTTTCAATTTTTACTTCCGAGCTTACTAAAGATAACGGATGAAATGTTGTCGTTTTTCAGATATAATAAGCTCTCTGATTTAAATAAGTTATTAAAATTACATTTTTAAGAGATCTGTTGATTCATTTTTAAGAAATAATATTTGTAATTTTTGCTTCCGAACTTACCGAAGGTAACAGAAGCTACGCGATCGTTCAGAAGAACGAAAATATTTTATGTCTCCGGTTTCAAAATTTATAAGACATAAATCAGGGAAAATTTTTGGTTCCGTGTCTCTGTCTGTCTTTACTAATTTAAAAACTTTAAATTTACTACCAAAAAATGCTTCTAAAATTATTGCTTATAAAATAATTTTGAAATAGCAATTAATAATAATTATTATTTATTGCTATTTAAAAAAAAAAAAATATTCTCTGATTAAAAATTTGTTTTTCATGTCAACTGTATTTTTTTACTACGTTTTTATTAGCTTGCTCACTTGTTTGTTTGTCCGGTACAAATCTGGCAATCCATTTCTAACTAACTTCCCAAATAGCTAGACATTTGAAACTTTTAGCATAGCTCAGAACATGATGACAATGCATTATTTTAATACTTTTAGCCATCTTTCAGCAGAATTTAATTGGTTTTCAGCAAATTTTTCTGTACGGAAAGTTAGTTCGGAAAAAATCCGCAAGTTATTTTATTTGTTTTGACATATCCCATAGTATTTGCAATCTTCATTTTGACGGGTCTCAAATTTGTGATAGATAAACATGAATGACAGCAAAACAGGAAATATCGATTATATTATTTATCGATTATATTATTTATATTATTTCAAATATATCAATTTAAAAACGTAGTATAAAAAGTTCTTTTTATCTTGAATTTTTTTATATTAAGATATGGGAGATTCAAAATGAATAGGAGTGGTCTGTTATAAAAATAACTTTCATACCTCGAAATCAAATACTTGACTGATCTTGTCTACTTCCTTTTTGACCCCAAATTTTACTTTTACTATATTTTGTCAAATCATCTTCTGCCGAGGGATGTAGAGAATGATCAAAAGGTTTTCCCATACCTTCCTGTCCTTAGTAAGATTCCGGGGATGTTGAAGAGATTCCTCTTTCCATGGGTTCATGTGATGTTGTCCTTTTTCTTCCCCTGGGTCTTCTTCACTCGTATCTTGCCTCTAGGACTATTCTCTAGGAGGCAATCTGTCGTCACCAGTTCTTTGAAAGTGGCCGAACCACTTAATTGGGCGTTTTCCATCATTCTGTTAACTAGTTGTAGTCCAAATCTTACAGTTACTCAACCTGTTTCATCTTGTTTTTCCTGCTACCTTCCTCTGGTATCTCATTTCCATGACTTGGATTCGGGTTTGACCTCCAAATATTATCCTTCAGTATAAATATAATTATGCTTCATTTTCAAATTTACTGTAAGAATAAGAACAAATTATTTTATGACCAGATAAATGAGTTGTGTTAAAAAAAAGCAATTACAATTTTATTGACGGTTTTGAAAACCTATATGGAAACTTTGTAATTTTCTAATTTCCATTCCGCAAGATTCCTTCGTCAATCGAACATACAGATGGATTGACCATTAATCCGTCTATATGTTCGCTCTTTTAGTTCACGTTACGATTCATCTGATTACAATATAAGTTAATACTCATGTGTATCTTTATATGGAAAGAACAGCCGATCGCCTTGTAATGTAATATTAAGGCTCTACCGCTCTTTGAGGTTAGGAAAAACAGTAAACTTACAATTATACTGGTTCCAAGCAAGATATCAAGAATCTAATCACAGGCTTCATTCCTAATTTTAATTCTGCACAATTTGAGCCCTATTTCAAATTTCTATGATAAATAGTACAGGCGCCATTTCAATACAACGAGTTTTATCGTTGTATTGAAATGCCGCCTTTACTATTTATCATAGAAAGTTAAAATTGGGCTCAAAGTGTGCAGAATTAAAATTAGCAATGAAGCCTGTGATTAGATTTTTGATATCTTGTTTAGAACCAGGATAATTGTAATTTTACTGTTTTTCCTAACCTCAAAGAGCGGTAGAGCCTTAAGCCTTTTAAATAAATACAAACTATTAACTGTGAAATACACGAGTTTTTTTTTGTTTTTTTTGCACGAAGTTCCTTATGGCAGGTTACAGCGTCTGGAGCTCGGGAGTGAATCCGAAAAAAACAACCGTGACAAAACCGACCATTGACAATAACTTGAGTAAAAGTTGACCAATTTAGTTGAAATAAGGTATACATGTTCACATTACCAATGCCCTGGACAAGTTTGTTGGACAACGTTATCCACCCCTGGCATTCGCGCGCAACTCTCGCGTAAACTTAGCTTCCAATGTAAAATTGGAATTTTAGGACGAGAAAAATAACTTAATCTATTCAATGAGAGAAACAACTTTTTAATTTTTTAAGTAAAACCAACACCTACACCACTATGAAGTGATAAAGATCACAACAAAAACTATAAAAGCGGGCCTAAACGTTTAAAATAGAGAAAACAACGTTTTTACCATTATCTTACGTTCTAACGTAACGATGTTAATAAAAAAAACTTCAAACACATCGTCTAAAGTACAATTGAAACAGGCATGTAAAATTTCAACCTGATACAAGCAGAAGTTTTTGTGTAGTGAAGTGATATATTTTATAATATGTTTAATTGAGTAGGCCGGGGCGTGAGGGTTTGGGAATATTCCTGTTCTCTCACTCTACTACAACCACCCTCTTTAACTATCAACTCAACATTATTAACTTTTTTCTCAATATTCAATACATATGTATTGCAAGACACACGCTTCAATGGTAAAAAAAAACTTTTTCAAAGTAAGAAAAAATAGTTAGTTACTTTTAATTGTGTCTCTTTTCTAACTCAGCAGCAGTGTGATTTTATAATTTATATTTAATGAAAATCGTAAGGATCTTTTTCCCAAGGGGTGTCCCGCGACACCACATGCATTTTTTTTATGAATATTGATAGTATTTTGATTGCTGTTTATACTCCAATAATTGGACATTTGTTTCGTAAAAAAAAGATTAACTTTCAAAAATTATTACATTCCAAAAAAAAAAAAAATTTAATACATATTTTCGATGATGAAAAAAAGTCATTTCTTTTAAAGATTTTCTTGAAGTTACGCACTGTTCAAAAGGGAAAGATAATGATCTAATCCTAGTCCTTGTCTATAGGTTTCTATGATATTTCTAAACGGACAAAAATAAAAAGGTATAGAAAGATAGTAGGATTTGAACTTTCTTTGCAGTCCGAGACTTGAATTAATGATCAGGTTTTGATGGATTTCTAACGAAGTTAGCTGTATAACTCTTTCGCCTTCATCACAAGAAAGGATTTAAGAATAGAATATTGATTTCTTCTTCCTCATCCTACTGTGATTTTAGATAGACTAAATAATATGTATCTTCTAAACGTTACGTTTAACTATTTTTGTATCTTTATTTAAAATATTCTGTAATTGTTGTTTTTTTACTTTCTAATGTAAGTAGTATATGTAGAGAGAAAGGATTGTGATGGTGCGAAAATCTGATGGATATTTACGTTTTATGGTTCCCCGAGTCCAAAGTAGTTTTAAATATAGATCTATCGGCTATTGTTTATCGTCTGTGAAAAAGTGTGGAGTCTAAACTACGGAACCAAATTCGAAGAAATGTGACATAAAATAGATGTGATAGAAAAGATATAAGTAAGCGGGTAAGAATGTAGGTCTAACCTGATACTGCAGCGTGGTGTCGGGTGTCCGGGGTGAATTTGAAATATGCCGGGTTTGAGGTAAGCACACATATATAATAATAAATTAAAATTAATAACTTTGCGGGTTATTAAAGCGGGTGGTTTAGCGGGATAACAATTGTGGTACGGCAGACGATCCGACTTAGGCAACGTCTGGAAGCGGAAGGGCGATGGAATAGAAGTCCCAGTCGCATAGCCGTGCTTCACAGTTCCTCCACTAGGTAGCAGTTCGTCCAGACCCGGGCTGAGTAGGAGGAACATCCAGCTTCACACACTTACTTTTATAGAATAATATTTAAATAGTTCCAGAAGAAAAGATAGAGTAAAAATTGATATAAGATAAATATTGTCCACTCTTCTTTTTCTAGGTTAAATTTTTTTGTGGATGAATGTAAGTTAAATCGTCTTGTAATAATTGTGAGTTTAGATAATTAAGTCTTTTAATTCTTTCTTAATAATCATAAAGCATTGAAACTTTTAATTAAATAAGATAAGTCAGCCACCTTTTTTCCCCTAAAAAAATTAATCCATTTAATTATTTTCTTATCTTTTTTTTTTTTTTTTTTTTTTAAAAAAAGAGGGTATTTATAAGTAAAAATGTAAATTTTCTTACTTCTGTTATCCTATCTGCTCTTTATTGATTTTGTTTTAAAGGATTTTTAAAAAATGTCTTGCTTTAAATGTTTGATGGTTAAATTATTTCTTTTTTTAACAATTAATAATCTCTTGTAATTCAAGAGAAGAATTGGGAGATAAGGATGTCATTGAAATGTAACGAAGGGAACCGTTTTCGATTTTGTTCTCTTGCTCGTCTTTCCACCCACTCTTCATCTGCTATTTTAAGAAACAAAAGTCTGATCCCTTTTTATTCTATCCTTTGCCATTTTATTCCTTTAAGAAATTTGTAAAGGGGAGAGTAAATCTTTCTCGTTTCTCCGTTTTCCTATTAACATTTTAGTTTCCTTACATGAGCTCCTTGTATAAAGTGTGCTTGGAAACGAAATGAGGAATTAAGAGGATTTTCTTCTTTTGCCTCAACTTTAAGCCGTTCTATTTTGATGAAAAACGTCCAGAGTAGGGGAAAAAATTCTCTTATTTATTTGAAGACTTATCTCAATAGATGTGAGCAACTACATCTTTTGCGCTCGACTTAAATTGATCTACTTAATCAAAAGAAGTAATAAGATTATTATTAAGATAGGAGGATTTTCATTTACCTTTTTTATGAGTCCTTATAACAATAGTATCTATAATTCAAACTTTCAATAAATTTATAAGTGTATATACGTATATTAGTAGTAGTAGTAGTCTAGAGTCTAATACTTTCTACTAGAACGGGTAGGACGAACCACTTGTTCGAACCTTGCAATTAAGCCATCACTTTGGCCCTTTTTACGCCCCACGGTAGAGAGTTCCAGCCACTTCACACATCATACCTCTGTACAATGTACCGCCGAAGCGAGTATGATGTGATCAATAGTGAGCCATATAAATCAGAGCGTCACGGCGAGGAATCGAACCCCGTCTCGTTCCACTCATGATTCAGTGATGGCCGAGCAGACGTGGTTTAACCCACACGGTCACGCTGGCTCTCTTATACGTATATTAACTCCATAAATAATTGACTTACTTCCAAACAAATTTATATTTAATGAAATCATAATTGAGATGAATTAATTTTGTATTACTTCAATTGTGAAATTAATCGATAGAGAGTTAATTAAGTATATTATTTAATTTGTATTGTGTAATTCCAATTCTGCACCATTGCAATTTTAAGAGTTTTTTTTTTTAGTATTTAATCAATATCCAATTTAGTAAAGTGGTCCTCCAGCCAGGATTACCCACATTTGTTACTGAATTTATCTCTTCTTTATCTCTTATTGAGTCAAAAATACGTGGATTATCTAAATCGTATTTATATTTTATTTTGACTTGCAACGGTAAAATACCTATTAAAACAAGAATATATTTAATAAATTATTATATATTTCATAACAGATTGTATTGTAGTGGTATTCAAATTTTAACTTAATACAATCTTTAAAATGACTGAATAAAGTCTGCTGAATTAATGAAAACCAATTTGTAACCATAAAATTATTTCATATTTGCGCTAGAAAATTTAGTGGCGAAAACTGTTCAACGATTGTCAAAGGGCGGGGATACACTTGAGCATTCGCTCCGAATGTGCATGCATTTCCGTTGGGCACGAATGGGTGGGGGGCGCACGACCACGCGCCGCATGAGCAATTAAGCCTCGTCCAGAATGCTGAACCGAACAGAGGAAACGAGCCGAGCACTGGTCTCTACGCATGCCCAGTCTGAGATGCGCAGGCGCACTTTAGACTGAGCATGCGCAGAGGCTTTAAAACAGTCACAAAGGTAATAATCAGCTAAACAATAACAATAAGAAATGTTTCAAAATAATATAAATAAATATTTAAACAATACTTTTCCTACTATTAGTAGTGAGGAAAAGTAAAAAGGAGAGGGGAGAGTCGGGTCAAATCATTCGGCCCGACCCGAGTTGTTAAAACCCAGAAGCACGAACCAAGCACGTGCTCATTTTGATGTTCCCGCAACGCTCGGATCGGTTTGAGACATGTGGTTCCATTCGGATCGCCCTGTGCACATCTCAAAACGGGGCGAACGCATGCTCATTCGGGGCGAATGCTCTAGTGCTAGTGTATCCCCGCTCTAACAAATATAAAGTTAGTATGTATATACTTTCAGGTCACACGAGTGGTCCGTAGTCAAGTCAGACTAGTACGTTAACCAGCTTACTTGGCCCAGCCGTTGAAGATGGCGCCCATTTATGTTTGTATTCGCGATATCTTTTGAACCGTTTCGTATAATGACGTAAAACAAACGCCTTTAATTGCATTTTTATCGCTCAAACCCAATGCATCTAACCTGAAGCTCAAACCTTTTTGATTTTATAACTAGAACCGTGATTTTATAAATATGTTTTCAATAAGGGAACAACGACGAAAAATTCTGTTTTCGTCGCAATTTTTTAAGGATCTCGATGAAAAGATGATTTAGTACGAACACGAAACCAAATATTATATATTTGTACTCGAGGCTTTCTCTTTCATTTGTCACACATGACATATTATCGTTAAGAAAAATGTTTAACCCCTGGTTTTTGATGTATGATTTTTTTTTTGGCTTCCCTACATTTCGTCTGTAAAATAACTTTCGAAACGACCTCCAGACAGATAGATAAACGCAAAAATTCATAAGGGTCTTGGTTTTGACTTTGGACCCTAATTACATTTACGATAATTCTTCCTAGTTTGCACCTTTGCATTTACATTTACGATTATAATAACCTTATCAACAACCTATAATAACCTTTAATTTATAAACCTACTTTAAATCCTTTCGAATATAGTATGTAACCTATTATGTGTTGTTGAAGAAATAAAGAAATAAATTTAGTAAAGTTTTTATTAATCGAAAAATGGGATTATTTCCTTTTGATATTAAACTTGTTATATTAAAATTCCGCACACCAAATAAAATTTGAATTTCTAAAAGCAAATCATAATTACCTTTTAATTTAATGTATAATTTTATGTTATAACTTCTATTTTTTAATGTATTACTTTATACAATAGAATTGCTACTCAATTACAGAAAATATATTATTATAATTAAACTTAAATTATTTTCCAACTCATACTTCTAATTCAAACTTTGTTGAGACCATTTATTCCTTTTTATTCGAGTTTAGAATGGGACAAAAAAATATTAATCTGCAATTAGAATTAAGTATTTTTTAAAAATATAATTAATTTTAGGGTTCTATAATTTAAGTTTTTTTTTTCTTGCAACCCACCATCCTAATAATAGGAGAGCCGAGTTTTTCTCTCCTTTCCTTAGAAGTCATTTCTCTCTTTTGTGCCCTTTGTTTCATTAATGGTTGATAATTTATTCATTATATTGTTGGGGGGCTTTTTGGCCTTATTGCCTCTACCTTCTCAACTGAGGAACAATGTGGTTTTGGTGAAATACAAACAATTTTGACTTTCCATTTACCATCCAATTGTCTGTAGTAATGTCAAGATGTAATGAGCTCTCTGTTTTAAATAACTGATTAAAATTATATTTTTAAGATATCTATTGTTTTTATTTTTGCTTCCAAGCTTACCGAAGGTAACGGAAGCTACTTTATGTCTTCAATTTCAAAAATTCTAAGACAGAAATCCGTTTGAGACATCAGGAAACATTTTTGTTTTCATGTCTGTCTGTCGGTCAGTCGCTATATTTTTGCGCACACACTACACTTCCGATTTTAATGAAATTTAAATGGTAGTTCATGATTAGCCTATTGTTAGTCCCATATAAGTTTCAACCTTCTGCGCATATTTGTTACTCTTCCACATGCGCACAAACATACATTTATTTACACCTATAGCTTCATCATTTGCTTCTTTATGAAATTTAGATGGTTTATCGAAAGTAGACCGCAGATAGCACCAGATTAAATTAAACTCTCTTCGCTCTATAAATTTGGCTACATTTATATTTTAATTCATGTAAAAAATCAAAATAGACTGCTAATTGGTGTGGTACAACGCTTCCTCACATCCTATCACGTACTTATTGATTTCATGCTTTTACAAACCATTATTGTCTAATTTGTTTGTTTCCCCCATTTTTCTAATCCCAAAAAGATGTTTTGATTTTGTACATGAATTAAAGTATCAATTTAGCAAAAGTTAAAGAGCGTAGACGGTTCAAATTAATTTAGGGCAATCTGAGGGTTACTTTCGATAAACAAAAGTTTCATACAAATCAGATAAGTGCTTTTGAAGCTATAGGTGTAAATAAATGTATGTTTGTGCGCATATGGAAGATAAACAAATGAGCGCAGAAGATTGAAACTTATATGGGACCAACTATGAGCTAAATTTGACCTACCATACAAATTTCGTTAAAATTTGACGAGTAATTTTTAAGATATTATATTGGTTTACAAAAATTGAACGACAAACCAACAGAAAGACAGTGCGAAAGACAGATACGGAACCAAAAATGTTCCCTTATGTCTGAAACGGGGATCTGTCTTGGAGTTTTTGAAATCGGAGACATAAAATATTTTCGTTGTTCAGAACGATCACTTGGCTTCCGTTACCTTCGGTAAGGTCAGAAGCAAAAATTTGACTTATTCAAAAAATTGGGGGGAAAAATTAATTAGACAATAATGGCTTATAATAAAATAAAATCAATAAAGTTCTTGATAGGATACAAGGATGCTATGTGCCACACTAATTGGCAGTCTATTTTACTTTACCGAAAGCTTAGGCAAATTAATAAACAAGTAAACGCTATTCATGATTCTTCATATAATTTCGGTTGCATTATCAACAGGCTGTAGGAGTAAACAGTTAAAACGGAATTTAGGACACATGTTAAAAAAAAAATATTTCTTAACATTATATCTACTATTCTACTCTTACTAACATTTATTCACACAAATTCACATTGTAAATAAAAAGGATTAGTTTATTTACTAGTCTGCTATTACTTACATTGTCACACTAATTTTATTAACATAGTAGATAGAATGGTTTAGTTTACTTACTAGTCTTTATTTATATTCCTAAACACAATTCAACATTGTAGATAGAAAGGTTTAGTTTACTTGCTACTCTACTCTTATTTATATTCCTTCACACAATTCAACATTGTAGATAGAAAGGTTTAGTTTACTTGCTACTCTACTCTTATTTATATTCCTTCACACAATTCAACATTGTAGATAGAAAGGTTTAGATTACTTGCTACTCTACTCTTATTTATATTCCTTCACACAATTCAACATTGTAGATAGAAAGGTTTAGTTTACTTGCTACTCTACTCTTATTTATATTCCTTCACACAATTCAACATTGTAGATAGAAAGGTTTAGCTTACTTACTAATCTGCTCTTATTTATATTCCTTAACACGATTCAGCATCGTAGATAGAAAGGTTTAGCTTACTTACTAATCTGCTCTTATTTATATTCCTTAACACGATTCAGCATCGTAGATAGAAAGGTTTAGAGTACTTACTAGTCTGCTCTTATTTATATTCCTTAACACGATTCAGCATCGTAGATAGAAAGGTTTAGAGTACTTACTAGTCTGCTCTTATTTATATTCCTTCACACAATTCAACATTGTAGATAGAAAGGTTCAGTTTACTTACTAGTCTGCTCTTATTTATATTCCTTCACACAATTCAACATTGTAGATAGAAAGGTTCAGTTTTCTAACTAGTCTGCTCTAATTTATATTCCTTCACACAATTCAACATTGTAGATAGAAAGGTTTAGTTTACTTACTAGTCTGCTCTTATTTATATTCCTTCACACAATTCAACATTGTAGATAGAAAGGTTTAGTTTACTTACTAGTCTGCTCTTATTTATATTCCTTCACACAATTCAACATTGTAGATAGAAAGGTTCAGTTTACTTACTAGTCTGCTCTTATTTATATTCCTTCACACAATTCAACATTGTAGATAGAAAGGTTCAGTTTACTTACTAGTCTGCTCTTATTTATATTCCTTCACACAATTCAACATTGTAGATAGAAAGGTTCAGTTTACTTACTAGTCTGCTCTTATTTATATTCCTTCACACAATTCAACATTGTAGATAGAAAGGTTCAGTTTACTTACTAGTCTGCTCTTATTTATATTCCTTCACACAATTCAACATTGTAGATAGAAATGTTTAGTTTACTTACTAGTCTGCTCTTATTTATATTCCTTCACACAATTCAACATTGTAGATAGAAATGTTTAGTTTACTTACTAGTCTGCTCTTATTTATATTCCTTCACACAATTCAACATTGTAGATAGAAAGGTTCAGTTTACTAACTAGTCTGCTCTTATTTATATTCCTTCACACAATTCAACATTGTAGATAGAAAGGTTCAGTTTACTTACTAGTCTGCTCTTATTTATATTCCTTCACACAATTCAACATTGTAGATAGAAAGGTTCAGTTTACTAACTAGTCTGCTCTTATTTATATTCCTTCACACAATTCAACATTGTAGATAGAAATGTTTAGTTTACTTACTAGTCTGCTCTTATTTATATTCCTTCACACAATTCATCATTGTAGATAGAAATGTTTAGTTTACTTACTAGTCTGCTCTTATTTATATTCCTTCACACAATTCAACATTGTAGATAGAAATGTTTAGTTTACTTACTAGTCTGCTCTTATTTATATTCCTTCACACAATTCAACATTGTAGATAGAAAGGTTCAGTTTACTAACTAGTCTGCTCTAATTTATATTCCTTCACACAATTCAACATTGTAGATAGAAAGGTTCAGTTTACTTACTAGTCTGCTCTAATTTATATTCCTTCACACAATTCAACATTGTAGATAGAAAGGTTCAGTTTACTAACTAGTCTGCTCTAATTTATATTCCTTCACACAATTCAACATTGTAGATAGAAAGGTTCAGTTTACTTACTAGTCTGCTCTAATTTATATTCCTTCACACAATTCAACATTGTAGATAGAAAGGTTCAGTTTACTTACTAGTCTGCTCTAATTTATATTCCTTCACACAATTCAACATTGTAGATAGAAAGGTTCAGTTTACTTACTAGTCTGCTCTAATTTATATTCCTTCACACAATTCAACATTGTAGATAGAAAGGTTCAGTTTACTTACTAGTCTGCTCTAATTTATATTCCTTCACACAATTCAACATTGTAGATAGAAAGGTTCAGTTTACTAACTAGTCTGCTCTAATTTATATTCCTTCACACAATTCAACATTGTAGATAGAAAGGTTCAGTTTACTTACTAGTCTGCTCTAATTTATATTCCTTCACACAATTCAACATTGTAGATAGAAAGGTTCAGTTTACTTACTAGTCTGCTCTAATTTATATTCCTTCACACAATTCAACATTGTAGATAGAAAGGTTCAGTTTACTTACTAGTCTGCTCTAATTTATATTCCTTCACACAATTCAACATTGTAGATAGAAAGGTTCAGTTTACTTACTAGTCTGCTCTAATTTATATTCCTTCACACAATTTAAAACTATATATAAGGTTTACTTTACCTCTCTTCTCACAATTCAACATTGTAGATTGAAGAGATTAGTTCAGAAGATAGTTAACCACAGTTAACCTAAATAACACATGTTTAATTTAACAACAGCTGTTTCCGTTCAACATATTTCAATTATATTAACCAATTAGATCATGTTGTGTGCCGTGTATTACATGTGTCAATGCAGATACGTATTGTACTGTACCATGTTAACACTGAAGTGACCAATTATTGTATTATGTTGTTACAAGATCATAGATAAAGAGCATTGGTAGACAATCAAAACATTAAGACTGTACTTAAACATATTAAGACTGTAAATCGAATCATATCTAATTTAATCGATTTTTTTTATACACAATTATAAAGCGTTCAACATGGTTATTATTTTCTAATTTTAGCAAAATTGGATTTATTTTTATCAATATATCAGAAACTGTAATTATTAATTAAATGATAAAATTCAATTTTTATTTCCTTAATAAACAAATATATATACTGAAAATTAATACTTTTTTAAATTTGATTTGAATCACCATTTGTACTTTATGTTTTGTTTTTTTAAATAAAAGGATTCTTATTTAATATAAAACGTTTACTTTTCATTTCAACGTTATATATATATATATATATATATATATATATATATATATATATATATATATATATATATATATATATATATATATATATATATATGTATATATGTATATATATAAAATAACGGATGACAGGTTTTCTGAAAAGTTTTATGTTTATAGATAAAATATAATTTTAAGTGTCATTTCAGGACAATAAATCCAAACTAACATTATAACGGGCGATAAATTTATCTCTCACTGCGTCAAAATTGTATTATGCATTATTTTGTTCTTTGTGATAAGATTTATGACTAGTTGCATTTGATTAATAGTTGTCTTTTGATTTATATTTTTGAGTTATCGTTCAGACCAAATAGATAGTAAAAGAGTCCCTTAGGGAGTGAAGTAAATTTTATTATCTTTATTATATTTACTGTATAATGTACATCAAATAAATTTGATCAAATAAATTTGATCAAATAAATTTAATGTACATTAAACTTTATTAATGGAATGGGAATGATTTTTAAAAAAACTTATTTTTTTTCCTACGGCATTGCTTTATGACAAATTTTGTTAATTTCTTCCTGGTATCTCTAGACCATCTATCGTTGCAGCTTTAAAACTTGCATTAAATCTAATGTTAAAATAAAACTGATTGACGACTCTTGTGGTATATTTTTCAGTGATAGAGGATCTGACTTAATCAAATAAAGTACCGTCAAGTTTATAACTCTGCCCAGCTATAATGCTGATTCCGATGAAAACTGCTTTTATCCATCCATGCATTTTTACATATGTGATTAAGTTGTCTTCCGGTTGTATTTAAAACTTAAAATGGCCTAAATTGAGTACTATTACATTACTAATTAAGTCTAGGAGCTAAATTTGTCTGAGGGTCATAGTATCTCCAATATCTAGAGTGTGGATTAGATTCACAGAGAAGTGATACGTGTTATGCCTTGTGTCTAATTTACATTCAGCCATTGTCACTGCTCATCGTGCTGCTATATTTACTCCTCAAAATACTTCTGTGGTAGAATCAAAGGCAGTCACTGTTAACATTGTCACTTCACTCACTTCCCCATTCTATATCTCCGGCAATGGAGGACGTAGAAGATGATGTCGTTTCAGCGACATGTTGCATTTTGTATCCTTATTGTTAAAGGGTTTCTATCGATACTTCCTAGAATAATTTTGAATCGATCAAAGATTCATTCTAGTCCAGGAGATGGTGTGCATAGAAGTGTCTAACTAAAATCAAGCTAGAATTTTCTGTACAAGTTAATGTTTTAGTGCCTTTTAAGAATATGAGGTCGGCTAAGTTTGTTTGCAGGACATAGCTTAGCAAAAGGTATTTGAAAAAAAACAAAAAGGTGGAGAGTGGCCAATTACTGAGTACGAAATTAGTTAGTAGACCGAAAATTAATAATTGGCGGGACATGGCCGCTCTCCACCATTTTGTTTTATTCAAATGCCTATTGCTAAGCTATGTCCTGCAGACAAAGTTTCCCGACCACATATTTTTAAAAGGCACAAAAAGATTAACTGGTAGACAAAATTCTAGCTTGATGTTAGTCACACACTTTTTTGCACGCTATCTCCTGGACTATTCTTGAAATAGTTCCGAAATTATTTAGTGTTAAAGTTTGAAATGTCGGTATGGTATTTTCCAAATGACGGCAGGCATCAAAACGAAATTTGATGGGAATGTTTGTCTTATAAAGAGGTACAATTGCTGCAAATTTCAGCGTAATTAGAACATTTTTCGATATTTTACGAATGTTTGAAATATTTACTAACTCAAACAAAATGGGTTTAGGCAAGTAAGTAGAAGAGCAGAGTGTAAACACTTCCTGCCACTTGCGCTGGTTGTCCTTCGACTTCCTCACGAAAAACCGCCAACGAAGAAGCAGCGTGGCAGGATCATAGGCAGTGCAAGCAACCTGGTTTACATACTCGCGCTGCTCTATTTCATGCTCAATTCCCTGCAAACTTCCATGGAAGTGGGCTGAATGTAAACGAGGCATTAAGTATAATGCCTCGTTCTCATTCAGCCATGATAAAAATACTAATTTATTCAGCTCATGATAAAAATCAATAAGTGAGTTAATATCTAAAATCATCTTATACAGTTTTTCCAGTTACTTTTACGCTTCTATCAACACAACATTTGGTCATTAAAAGATAGGATATTGACAACTTTATATGATCTTTGCTTAAAGTTGTCATCAGTGTAAAACACTTCCCTTCTATCTGTCACTCGAACCATCACCATGTACGAGTATACGTATGTCCTTGTTTAGACTTTGATTTCGATCGAGATTCGTATAAACTAGCCACTGCTACTGCACTAATTGGGAGCACGTTTTACCGTTGATATTTGAAAAGTTTAAAAAAAAATACTTTGATCAATTTACTTGATAAATTCTAGGAGTTGCCGCAGGATATAGAAATAAAGGCGTTGAAATAAAACTAACTGAAACGATAAAGCACTTCCATGTCACGTACGATTTTCACCTAGAGTGCTCTTCCTCGCCACATCGCCTACACGACCTTTGATATTTTTCATAACTTTCCTACAGAAAATCATGTGAACATCTGGTGTATTATTCTATAAGATCCATGACCGTATTAGAAACCTCTCTAATGCAAACCGAATTATGAATCTTAAAAACATTTATCTATTCTAAATTAAATTAGAGGGATTCGATTAATTGGCACAAGAAAAAGATTAATTTAAATTAATGTTTCTGGTCCTAAACCCGAAAACATAGGGGGTCAATTGAGGAAACCACCAAGAAGGTCAATTGAGAAAACCACCAAGAAGGCCAACTGAACAAACCACCAAAAAGGTCAATTGAACAAACCACCAATAAGTTATTGAACAAACCGCCAAAATGGTTTATGGCGTCCGTCGATCTGTTTAACAAATCGCAGAGAATCGGCCAATATCTCCCTCCACCTTGATATGATCTGTATATATAATATAATACTGGCATCATTCAGATAAAAATAAACAGCTAATTCGTAAAAATGTTCACTAAATTAATATTATTAAAACAATTAAGTAATCAGGATAAAAAATATAAATATTAATTGCTGGGAGCAACGACAATTCACTTATTGTTAAGGCCCCCATACACGGTCAAAATGTTTGCGCAAACATGATGTTTAACGTGTATGGCCTAAATTTGCCCGACATCAGGTTTGCACAAACATCATGTTTGCGTATAATGTTTGATCGTATAAGGGGGGCCTTTAAATTACAAGATAAATTACGCTATGTTTTTGCGAACATTTTATTTGAAGTTTTTTTATAAGAATTTTTAACTTGATTTCGGAATTGTTTTCGCATATCTTTACAGCTAGATTACGTAGTCGATATTATGGTATGAATACATTTAATGAAGAATGTTAAAACTCTATCATTTCAAGTTATTTAAACAGTGGATTGGATGTAGGATCTTCACTGGTTACGTGAAACTCAATAATATAGACCGCGGACATTTCAGCAAATGTAGGATAGCTTGTACCGCATTTAACTATTTACCTATTTTATTGATTGAGGTTTAAATAAGAGAGATTCACCAAATTGCAATTCACTTGTTTTCCGGAGAACTTTTAACCCATGTAATGTGGTTTCTATCCAGGGAAATCATGAAATAGCAGTTACAAATTTTATTTGTGGTTAAACTTTACTATTCAGAATGTTTTAGTTGTTTGCTCTATAGTTTATGAATAATTATAAATTAATAAAACAATTATATTTAATTGACGTTATTGTGACAACCAAAAATATTTGTGTAAAAACTGACTTATATTTAAGTCACTTCATACTACACTTTTCGAGTACATTATAGCAATAAAGGAATTCACTTATTGTATTCTGCTTTTTTGCTTAACATTATCTATTATTGTATCATCATGAAAAACGTGTAGTTCGATAACCACACAACGTCCTCACTCAAAAATTGTAATTGAAACAATTGACCGGTTTACGGCTGTTCTAAAGTAGCCTTTTCAGATAATCTAAAGGTTACTGGATCGACTTCGAAAGTACAAGTATATGTACACTTACTTTCGAAGTCGATCCAGTAACCTCTAGATTCTAGATTATTATCAGAAGAAGGCTGCTTTAGAACAGCCGAAACCGGTCAATTGTTTTAATTACAATTATTTTGTGTGAAGACGTTGTTTGGTTATTGAACTACACCTCTTTCATGATGAGTTTCTATCACACAATGAAGAAAAGCACAGTCGAGGATGTATACGCATTATTGGGTTTAATTTATATATTTTTACACCAGCATATAATACAAATGTATGATACTGATCAATTTACACTCTTCAATTAAATTATCATATAATTAATAAGTAATAGAAACCGATAGATATTAATCATTTGATGTATTGGTTTGATTATAACTTTTTTATTATACAGGCTGGTCCTTAAGTACGTTCCGAAAATAAGGGATATGATTGCTTGGATTATTTTATGAAGATAAGTTCATATGAACTTATGTCCTAAACGGCTTAGTTTCCGAGATACAGGGTGTTCAAGTTTCTCTTTTTTTTTAATGGCAATAACGCTTTAAGGTACTTTATTGAAATTTGGCATGCGTTTGTAATACTTAAAGGAGTAATTTTTGCCTTCAATTAAAAGTTTTTAGTAGCAGGGCCACACTATGAGAAACGCCACTCTATGAGAAGAAGAGCTGAAGCATGTATTATGGCCGATGGTGGTCATTTTCAGCAATTACTTTGATTTTTTTAATTACTTAATTTAACTGTATTTCAATTTGTGATTTTTTTCTGTAACTTGTTTTTTGCATTTTTTTGTCCTGTGTTCGACTTTTTTTGTATTTTGAGCGAAAACGGTTATTTGCAGGGCAAAATCTAAAGAGACAATTTTGGCTGGCAATTAATAAACTGTTTTCAAAAAATCAAAAATCCAGTAGCGTATCATTTGTTTTTCCTCTAAAAACCCGACCGTGATAACCCCACGTACGCCCCTGGTGCTACGAAAAACATTTAATTAAAAACAAAAATTACTCCTTCAAGTATTACAAACGTATGCCAAATTTCAATAAAATACCTTAAGCGTTATCGCAATAAAAACAAAATTTTTTTTTAAAAAATGAGAAACTTTTCCACCCTGTACCTCGATAACTAAGCCGTTTAGGACATAAGTTCATATGAACTTTTCTTCATAAAATAATCCAAGCAATCATATCCCTAATTTTTGGAACGTACAGTTCCACAAAATCATGTGGAATCATGGGATCACAAGACATGTTTTGAGAATTGTATTTGTTATGATCTATGAACAGAAATGGCAATTGTTTGCAAATTTATATGATCATAATCCGTCATTGATATGGTTATATTAATGTGATCTAAACAGTTTTGTTTTAATAATATTATCTATAGAATTTGCCATTAAATTTTTTACTCTTTGAGTTTTATCCACAATAAAAGGATTGTTTGTGTTGTAGCGTTGTAAAGAAATTTGAATTTGTAAAGAGATTGATTGTTATGCTAATTTTTTTTAGGGTCCTGCTGGAGATTCTATCAGAGGTTCCCCTGGCCCTCCAGGGCCTCCTGGACCACCCGGACCTCCCTTCACAACATATTCCGACGGAGATTTTGAAGGATCCGGTTATGAACCTGTAAGTCAAACATTTGATAATATCTTTTAATTATATTAGTTCGACAAAATAAATCATTAAATCTTCTTTTTTTTTATTCGTAATAAAAGTTATTTTATGCTTCCATAAAACTTTAGTCTTAAAATTGTTCTAGTTTAATAAAGTGCAGACCAGTATCTACCCTTCAATTTTGAGTCGAATTAGTCTAGTTTTGAAACTTAGCTTTAAGTGGTCCCTTTCAAAAGCTGCCTTAAAAGCTTTTAGGTGACTCACAGTTGTTTTTGAATGAGATTAAATAGAACCTAGTCTCATGCTGATTTTACAATTCACCATAACCAGTTTTATAGATTTGTAATAATTTGTTTGAAAATTGATACTATATCGTTCCCCTTATGAATGTGCAAATTTTCATATTCTGGGTTTATTAGCTATCTGGACTTGTTATTTTATAATCTATGTTGTGCCAGAACCCTGAATTCGTGCCTGCATTGTATCAGCTTTTATTGGCTATGGCAGTTTAATGAATGTGAAATACTGAAACACTAAATGTGCATTTTCAAAAGTCATTTAAATTTTCAAAAAATTGTGTGATTAATAAGTCCAATACCATGTTGCTGTACATAAAAAGATAAATCAAAATAGAATAGCTGAATTATGGAATATAATGCTGAATGCTGAATATGGATAATAAACTTTAAAACGTCATTTCCCAACAATTTTCATGAAGACTATTATCATATGGAAAAACTAAATTTCTTCTCACTGTTTCATGATTTACATACTTATAATTATGATTAACCGACAGATAATTTAAATATTCTTGGCTCACATTAAAGGATAATTTGTTAGCTCTTTTCGATACTTTGTGTCCAACAACTTTTAAGCTAAGTAAAAGTTAAATGAAGTTTAAGATTAGTTTGGCATGTTAAATGTTTACCTTTTACGCAAAGCGAGACGTTTGCCTTTTCTAGGGCTTATGAAAAATATTCTTCAAATCTATCGGGTAAAGATTGTTTAAGAAGACATTTGCTTCCGAAATCAATAATTTGGCTTTCCAGTGATCAATTTTATTAACCCACGTAAGCCTACGCTCTAAATATGCTTCCGAGTTAACTGAAGGGAATAGAAGCATTCTGAGCATTCTAAAAACCCAATTTTTGGTTCAAGCGTGCGACGTGGTGGTATAAAATGGGGTTTAGCAATAAAATATCTAATTAATTAAAAGATTGCAGAATGATTCATATACTGAACTCATAGAAGTAACTTAAGTAAGAACTTTTTAAGCAGAATCGTTTCTTGATACTTAGGAAATCCATAGTGCGTAGTCTTCATTATTTTAATAAAAGTTGGCGATGAATTTCCTCAATAAGCAATAAACTTTAACTTAGTGGCACCTTAGTTAGTTACGTGCCTAATGCTGATTAAATAAATACAGTTCCCAATTTCGCTGTAGATAACTCAAGTTCAGGAAGCACCCTAGTTAAGAATATAATAAAATACCATTTCACTACGTTGGAATTGAAGTATAAAATACAGAAAATAAAAATTGTAGAAAATGAAATTCTATATTACTGCTACGTGAGTAAGTTGAGATTTGCGAGCTTCTAGTTCTAAAGCATTGTTACAAGAGACTTTTCCAAGTTTCTAATGGAGGATTAAAGTAGAAAGTTAGAACTTAGGGAGTTCTAGTTGATGAATCGCTTCCTTCAGGTTGGCACTAAGATCTTCACCTCATTTTATCATGTGTCCTCACAATCATTTGTGACAAAAGGTAGATGTATGAGGAATAAGCTCAGAACTCCCTAGTTGCGGGGCAGGAATTGTTAAGTAGCCTCAACTAGATTCCAGGAGTCGGAAAGCTTTTTTCTTGAAATCGTATAACACCCCTCTGTATGAATGTAACTAAAGATAGACGTAGGTAGGGAAGATAACATTTTAGTCCATTGTATTTCTGAACTTCGTTGTTAAGACTTACTATCTTTCATTGGCGTGAGATGACAATGCTGTCCAGTAGTATGAAATTAACGTTCTTACCTTAAGTATATGCCTCATTGATTTACAGGAGGCGCTAAAGTTATGCTATTCTGTGGTCTACCCCACACTATACTATTGCAAAACTCTTAAGTTTACGCGTTCTGATGTAAAATGATGTACCAATTGAATAAATTGTATAAATAAAAAAGGATGTGCTACACAATATAAAGGCTCACTATAAAATATGAAGATGAGGGATTCGATGAGGGAGTATTTTAAGTACAAGTGTATAAGGATACACTGTCTCCGTATCAGGATTTGGATTGACTCTTGAAGGGGATCCTGAACGTTATTGGTGTTGTGCATTTTTTGTAAGTGCCCATTACCATTGGAACCTGATTCGCCGATCTCGGTTCAGCGAATCAAGTTCCAACCTCATAGAATACTAAGGTCGTCATGAATTTGGCTCGTTAACATCCACACAAAAGCGAACTTGGTTTTTACGAACCAAGTTCCCATCTGCATACCCATGTGTAGTTTCCATCTAACATTCCATTCTCTTGCTAACGTGATGACTTTAAAACTTCTCATAGAAATATAATGACATTTCTTCATGATAACTGTCTATCAGCTAATTAGGACATCAGCCCGATCCAGTAACTAGAGTTTCTACTAGTGTAAAATTTCATTTGTTCTTATAAGCGTGATTATACTTTAAAAACAACCTGATTGTGAACCTGATTGAATCCATTGTGAACTGATTGTTCACAATGGAATTTAACATAACTGTTTGATGAAACAAGGAGATCACTTGCTTAGGTTTCTAGATGGTGAATGATTACAAAAAAAAAAAAATATAAATATACTAGTAATAATATGAAATACGCTGGACATATCACATTTATGAAAGAATGATCAAACAAATAATTTTTCTGTACAAGTAGTAGTAGTAGTAGTGGTTAGACGGGAAGGACGAACCACTAGTTCGAACCTAGCAATCAGGCCACACTGGGCCCATTTTACTAACCCTGTGGTGGAGAATTCCAGCCACTTCCCACTTCATACCTGATGTACATTGTACTGCCGAAGCGGGTATGGTGTAGTCATTAGTGAGCTATTTCAATCAGAGCATCACGGCGAGGGATCGAACCCATGACCTTGATTCGCCTCGATTCATTGATAGCTGGGCGAGTGCCTAGAGCACCTCGGCCACGCTGGCTCCCTCTATAAGTAAGAAAGCTCTGTGTTGGACTCTGAAACTAGTTTTTTTTTTATTAAAAATCTGAACAACAGAGGATTTTTGAAACCTTTTTTAAATTTGCAAATAAGATCAACCGATAAAATTATACGTTGGCACTTTTTTAGTGTGGGTTGTGCTGAAATAATCCCCTCACTTTTTTCGTATAGCAGAGTTAAAAAATCCTTTCAGATCTCAATCTCCGGAGTAAAGGAAAAATGCTTAACCTAGACTCTTGTTTATAGAATATATTCATTCAATTATCCTTGGTACTCGAGAAAACAAGATTCTTACTTAAACCCTATCCACTTCATTTCATGAAATCTTTTTTTTTTTTTTTTTTCCGCAGATGTAAAACACTTTTTTATAAGGAAGAAAAAGAACATTTTTACTTTAAACAAATAGCATTAATTAGCTCTTTAGAAGTAACTGTTAAGGATAAATAGCAGTGTATTTCACTAGGAGTAACATATCCGAATAAAAAGAAGTGTAGTACAGAAACTCACTCTTTTTATTTCCTGAAAAAAGGTAAAAAAAAAAAAGGAAACACGGAACATGTTAATTCAGATGAACGATCAAAGTAAATTAACTTTTCTCCGCGATTATAAAAAGTAGGAGTTCTTCCTTGAAGGGTATGCTCACATTACCGCGCCCTCTCCTCTGTGAAATATGAAGAGCGAGATACAGAATAACCGAGTAAATTGTTAACAACGTTATTACGTTTTAAAAAAGCAATAGCAGGTTAGTCAAAAGAGCTAACAATGTTGCTTTTCTGTTAAACGAGAAGGGAACAACTATCCAGTACGTGATTATAATAATGTTTCAATTTGAGAAATCAAAGCATTTATTTTGTTATAGAGACTGCAAAAGTACTAAGGAATAATATAAATTATCTCTTCACGTAAACTGAATAATTTTTTTATTTTATTACAAAGTAGCTTTCAGCCTTCATAAGACCATTATCAGTACTTATACTTATTCCATTATACTTTGTAAATATGACAGCTCAAATTAGCAAACCTATGTAAGGGGAAAAAAATATAACCACTAGGTGGTTATCTTGAGGTTATCCAGTGATGTTTTTGTTCGCCTAGTTGGCCCGACCCACTTTACCCGCCAAAATCTCGACCTCTCATTGGCTCCCCTCCCTTTTTTAGATTTTCCCGCTTTTTCAGAATAACAAAGTATAATGGCATGAGTAAAGAAAAGTTACAAGATAAAAAGAACTTTTTATATACTCAGTTTTTAAATTTTTTTGTCATAAATCTTAAATTTGAAACCTGTCAAAATGAAGATTGTAAATATGGGACATGCCAAAACAAATAATATAACTTGCGGATTTATTCCGAACTCACTTTCCATACAGCACAATTTGCTGAAAACGAATTAAATTTTGCTTAAAGATGGATAAAAGTATTAAAATAATGCATTGTCGTCGTGTTCTGAGCTATTCTAAATGTTTCAAATGTCTAGCACTATCCAAATTTTATTTAAAAAATGAATACTTTTGATGCTACAGGCGTAAATAAATGTATGTTTGTGCGCATGTGGAAGAGAAACAAATGGGCGCAGAAGGTTGAAACGTATATGGACACCAACAATGGGCTAATTATGACCTACCATACAAATTTAACTAAAATCGGGCGTGTAGTTCTTAAGATAATGTTGGTTCGCTAACACTGAGCGACAGACAGACAGACAAACACAGAATAATACATCCATGGATGATTACTGCCTGTTTAGCGACTGCCACAAAACATATGTCAATCAAAAACTCGGCCCTTCGGGCCTCTGCTCCCTTGCCCCTCTGGGGGAGACCCCCAGACCCCTTGCCCCCTGCCCCCTGGATGTTATTACTTAGAGCCCGTGGCTAAAATTCAAGAAACATGGAACATGCTTTAGCATCCATTAATGACATTAATAATTATAACATGACGACATAAATACCAAGAAAAGGTACGAAAGAAATGCGTGATAAATCGAGAGCTTTCCAACGAATGGAGAACGATTTGAAAACTAAAAATATTTCATTTCCCTTGAAACGGCTTGGTTGTACTTGAAAATCATTAGAAATTTCGTAACTCTTCCGCATCACACATCCGTGTTCCTCAAAAACGTGACACTTTTTGGTAGTTAGGTCAAGGCTAAAGTATGTTCCATGCTAAAATAATCTGAGTTGTCTGAGACTGATATTTTATTTGACTCGCTTATCTGATTTTATAGGTAAAGTGATAAGTATTAATCAGCATTAAATTTTAAGTCTTCTCTGATTGCTAGATACCTATTTGTTAATAACTTATTAAGTAATCCTCGTGTTATTTAGTTACATCAAGAAAAGTAAGTTTTTATATTACGTCGTTCATACACCACCCACTCCGTATGAAGTAAAGATTTGCTGTGAAATTAACTTAACCTGTTTGGACCCCAGGTGTAAACTGCAATTCAATAAAAATAAAGGTATACGAGAATTCATATTGATGGTGGGGGGAACACAAAAAGAACTATTGATACTTTTTTTTAGTTTATTTCACTGTTTGATAAAAAAAAGGCAATAAAAACTCAATTTTATTAAATGGTGTATCTGCTTCTAGCCAAGCGCAATCCAAGCCGACACTACAATTTTGGTGGAATTCGAGGATAAAAACGATATAGCAATATCATATCCAGGAGTAATAGAGCTTCATCTATGTAAAAATTAATTAAAATACCACAGTTATGTGGATTATTATGATATGAATTACTCGTAGTTATTCAGTTCACATTTTGAGGTGAGAGGGAATTCTATGGTTGAATAATAGACATATTTTTATTACAGTAATATATGAGTACTACTTCCTCCTTCAAGCCTTCACCCTGCGCGGAGCGCGGGGCTCATGCTGGGAATTAGTAGCTATGTTTCCTGTTATCATGTCTCTAGGTAGTCTAGAAGTACCTAAACATTTTGGATCGATTTTAGCGAGTCAATGTGAAATGTCAGAGTAATGTGTGTTTTGGTTATGGTGAGTCAACCTAGTTTTTTTATACATTTGTTTTTACAAAATTGTTAATAACATTAGTTCTATTTAATATTTTTCGATGAAACCAAGCCTCAACATGTGCAACATTATTTGCTCTCACCTCTGAAAAAAATCTAAATTTTATTTAGCCAGTTTTGCTCCTATAAGTGACAGACACGAAAAAAGTTAAGGCCGGATACGCTTTTCGGAATGAATGAAATGGAATATTATCCAAAACAAAATTCAAATCAGACCAATGCGTACAGATATATATTGAACAAGTAAAAGTGTTTTCTTTTCTTATCAACCTTCACTATGAGTAAATACCATAAAATCTCAATCAATACTACTAACTTCATCGTACAGATATAACTTTAATTTTATATATATAGATGTTTACCTCGAATTGAATCTAAAATTAACTTTATCTACTCACAGCAGCAAAATTAAGCATTAATTAGCTGTTTTAGGCTGAAAAGTACTATTTCGCTGATTTGTCATTAAAATATTAAAAAACAGGCAGGAAAGTTGTTAAAACAGTCAAGGAAATATTTCTCTGCCTAGGCAGGGAAATATTTCCCTACCTAGGCAGAGAAAGTAACAGTGTTTACCAGTGCGTGCGTCATAACATCTGTTTTTGTTTAGTTTTATTTTAATTTGTGTTATTTTAATTTAGTTTTATTACAAAGCAGTGTTATATTTATAACGTATTAATAATATTAACATTTTTTAACAGTTTAAAAATGATAAACTAAAAAAGGATTTGAATTGTAGGTCTTTGAATAATTTATCTCGAGTAAGAAGTGGCAACACTGGAACATGACTTGTTTTGATTTGAGTTGTTGACGATTCATCTCATACTAACTCTTTAACCTAAGCTTTCATTTTTTATCTAAATAGCGTGAGTAAATAAAATATTGTATGCAACAAAGCAAAGGAAACATTTCTGCCTCGTTGTATATTACCTTAATTTTCGTAGCCTGTCCTCGGCTCCAGCTCATAGGCTAACATTATCATTCGTCAGTGAATTTCCATTTTGCTGCCTATTTACATAAATAACTATTATCAACTATAAAATTAAAAGTTTGGGATGATGTAAGCGTAAGCCATACAAAGTGGGGTTTCTTATTGAACAGACTTGTTTGATACTCTTCTTATGTGTCACTTGAATTCGACTTTCTTGTTTTTATTTTCTGATATGCGTTGCATTTACAGAGATAAAGTATTACTATCGTGCAAAAATTCAATTTAAAGATTCCGGTCTGTAGTCTTTGCGTTGCGGGCGGACATAGACTGAATTTGGAGGAGCTACCCTCCAAACATCTCTGAAAATTCTAATATATTTTTCTCAAACATTGTTCGTACGATATTGATTTGATATAATTGAAAATATAATTTCTATAATTAAATATAGTTTTTAAAGAAATTGGGAAAATAGTTGAGGCTAGTTCAGGTTTCGATTTCCAGCGAAGTAGAAATATTTTTACTTAAGAATTAGATCTTATGTTCAGTTATAATTACATTTAAATTACGAAAATCCGTAGCAGATAAGCAAATGTAAATATTGGGCGAAGTGATTGTGTTTAAGGGAGGTTTAGTTTAAATAGAGTGGAAAAGATTTCTTTTGGTGAGAGATCAATACTTCTGTATATGTTTAAGAAGGCGTGAAATAAGATTACGCATGTGGTAAAAAAAGTCTTATTTAGACAACAAATTATGTAGACTAAATACCTGGGTATTGAATTACGTTTAGGCTAAATCTTTTTTACTTTTGTGAAATCTCGTCTACATACAAACCTTTGTTTCTTTTTACTTTTCCTCACTTATGGTAGGAAAAGTATTGTTTTCACCCAAACAATTTTTTTTTTTCGTGATTTCAACTGAATAATCGGTTTTTGGGTGTTTTTATGACCTTCTGAGTGGTTTTTAGCATGACGTCTGTATGTGAGTATGTGTGTAAGTGTGTTATCATCGTAGCGCCCAGGGTATTTAACCAAGAGAGTTGAAACTTGGCAGAAAAATCAGTCCTTACTTCTAGTTGTGCCGCCCGGAAAATCAACATTTTCCGCCATCTTGAACCCAGTTTGTTGAGTCAGTAAAAATTTAAAAATAAATCATAAAAAATCAAATAATGTCGATCGAGTTGAAATTGGACATGCATGTACCTCTCTGTATAACAAACAAATCCATCAAATATAATTTTGGTATTTACCGCCATTTTGAAGTTATCGATTTTTTTAATATTGACATTTTGACGGTTAATAATACCGATAGAAAGAATTCGTTTTTGACACATACTATATCATTGGAACCGGTAAAAAATAAGGAACAAATATAAAAAATGCCCGATGAAATCCCATTAATTAGTATAAAAGTTATAAACGAACATAATTGAAGAGTTTAAATTCATAAGGGCGGGAGTTGATGGCTTCAAAACGATTTAAGGCCCAACCTAGTAATAATCAAAAAGGTCTAAGTGCCAAAGTAGAACTGTATATTTGTTAAAAATCTCACAAGACAGCAGCATCTCCCCAGTGTTGCTTTTTTTGGGTTTAAGTGCCATGCATACATAACTTTTTTTCAGAAACCGATTTGGCACTTATGAATTTCAACTCTTCAACTATTAATTGGTGCGATACTTTTTGTTAAACGTCGAAGTTTGTTTACATCTGTCAAAATAACACCAAAATTCAAATAATTAAATAAATAAAATAAAATAAATAAAAATTATGTATGATTTTTTTTTTTTAATGATAATAAAAAAATCAATTTGTTCAAAACGGTCACCCATCCAAGAACTGACCACGTCCAATGCTGCTTCCTCCTGCTGGAGGAAACAATAAAGGAAAGGGGATAAGAAAGAAGGGGAGTAACAATCTAAAGAAGGGTACGGAATGTTTTTTTAGACTGTTACTCCCCTTATAAGTCCAGGAGATAGCGTGCAAAAAAAATCTGACTAACATCAAGCTAGAATTTTTTATACAAGTCAATCTTTTAGTGCCTTTTAAGAATATGTGGTCGGCTATGTTCGTCTGCGGGACATAGCTTGGCAATAGGCTTTTAAAAAGAAAAACCGGTGGAGAGCGGCCATGTCTCACCACTTATGGTGGACAATGTGATTTTCATGATGCTGAGTACTAAATTAGTTAGTAGACCAAAAATCAAGTCTATGTTATTTTCACACTTGATAGGTTAGTTATTCTAATATTACTAAAAATCAACGTGGTCATCTGTCAAGGGATAAACTAACATCAACTTGATTTTCAGTCTACTAACTAATTCTGTACTCAGGATCACGAAAATCACATTGTCCACCATAATTGGTGAGACATGGCCGCTCTCCACGTCTCCACCGGTTTGTTTTTTTCAAACGCCTATTGCCAAGCTATGTCCCGCAGACGAACTTAGCCGACCACATATTCTTAGAAGGCGCTAAAAGATTGACTTGTATACAAAATTCTAGCTTGATGTTAGTCACTTTTTTGCACGCTATCTCCTGGACTATTATAAAAACATTGGTGGATATTCCTTTATCCCAAAGTACATTGGACTAAGCATCCCTTTGTCTTAATAGTTATTTAGTCAGACATTTTTATTCTAAAAAATACATAGGGGAGTATCACTCAAATAAGTACCAAAATTTCAAGGTTTCAATACAATTAGTTCTGGAGATATCGTCAAATTCCGCTTATAAATTTCTGCCATTTTAAATTAAGGTGGGGGATCGTACAAAGATTTCTTAGTGAACACCCAGGGGCTAAGAGGAACCTTTATACAAATTTTCATGGTCACAGATCAAATAGTTTCAAAGATGTCGTTATGTGTCAGTCAGTCAGTGGTCTTTAGATTTTATATATAGTATATAGATAGCTTATTATTCATATTTTTGTTTTGTCAAAAAACTGAAAAGTAATATTTCTACAATCTCTATGTCATGAAAAGGTTTGTTTTTATTTTTCTTCAAACTCAATGCAATTTCCATGTATAAATTTATCCATATTGGTTATAAGCAAGCTTAAAATCTAAAAAAAACCCTTTTTATCCTACTCTGCCTCCAAATTTAGAGTTCCAATGACATAATGTATCGGAAGCCGATCAATTTTTGTTTTTTAGATTTTTTTTTCTACCACATATATATTGAAATTCATGAAATGTCAATAAAGTAGCTTCGTGGTTAGTATACGGCCGGAATCCTTTCCCCACCCTGTTATTATTCGGCCCTTTTCGGATTTAATCGAAATTCAATTTACCTGTCAAATCAAGATGCTGATACAACGTGGCTGGCTGCGACTAAAATCAAAATCCCCCTTCCCATATAGGCGTGTGGTTTGTCGCCGCAAAATGGGCCCACTTTGATTGACAATCATTTGACGAGTTTATTTTCTTCGTATTTCCCCTGCAATCGAAAACACAGCTGTTTTTTTCTTGTCTGTATTCAATTATAAATTAAAATGTATTACATACGATTCAATATTGACTGTGATAATTGCATCAGTCAACTTCAATTCTAACTTCTAATTCTAATTTTTACTTTTCCCCACCTATTGGAATTCCTAACTATTAGAAAAGTATTGTTTTCACTCAAAAATGTTTTTTCGAGATTTCAACAGAATTATCCGTTTTGGGTGTTTTTAAGATCTCCTAAGTGGTTTTCAGCATGATATCTGTATGTGTGTATGTGTGTTATCAGCGTGCGACCAGGGTATTTAACGTAGAGAGTTGAAAATTGGCAGAAAAATCAGTAGTTACTTCTAGTTGTGCCACCCGGAAAATCAACATTTTCCGCCATCTTGGACCCAGTTTGCTGAGTCAGCAAAATTTTTAAAAATTCGTACAAAATCAAAAAGTGGACTGATCGAGTTGAAATTTGGCACGAATGTACCTCTCTGTGTGTCAAACAAATTCACCAAATTTCATTTTGATATTGGCCGCCATTTTGAAGTTATCGATTTTCGAATTGTAAAACTTAGACGCTTAATAATACCGAAAGTATAAATACGTTTTTGACATACAGCATATCGTTGGAACCGGTAAAAAATAAAGAACAAATATAAAAAAAATACGATGAAATTCCATTAATTAGTTTAAAAGTTATGAGCAAACATAATTTTTTATTAGTACGATACTTTCGTTAAACGTAAAAGTTTGTTTACATCTGTCAAAATACCGCCAAAATTCAAATAATTAAAGGAATGAAATAAAATAAATAAAAATAATGTATATTTAAAAAAAAATGATAATAAATAAATCATTTAGTTCAAAACGGTCACCCGTCCAATTACTGACCATGCCCAATGCTGCTTCCTCCTGCTGCGAAGGAGCAGGAGAGGTTTTTAAAAAAATTCAGTCTGTCGTCGGAGGCCACTTTAGTGGCCTCTGAAGCGAGGAAAAGTTCCGAGGTACCCCGTACCCGATTGTTTAATAATATATTTATAAAATATACATGCAAAGGAAGGTTGTTTCTTTAGGATGAAAATGGAATCTAACGCTAAACAAATATTTTCAGAAGAAGACGGTTTTAATTCTCAAGATTGATGCATATTCATTAGTAGTTTGATAATAATTAGGACTGTTCATTTAAATTTAGTAATAATTCTTACTGCCATAATTGATTCAGACCGGCCTTCATTTATGTAGGTACTTTATTTTGGGAAATAAAGCTCTCTTACAAAACTTTCAAAAAAATTATAACTAATAGGTAAATACAGGATTTCTCACAGAATTCTCCTGATGGAAGTAATGAAAGCACATTATAAATACATTTTATCTATCAAGAGCGAATAAAACTTTCGCATTACATTAATATACTTTAACATTAATATACTGAATTTAAATGTATTAAAATCTAATTTAATTATTAAAGATTTTACATTTTTACTACGTTTTTATTAGCTTGCTTTCTTGTTTGTTTGTTTGTGTGTGTGCAACTAACTTCCCGAGTAGCTAGACATTTGAAACTTTTTAGAATAGCTCAGAACACGAGTATAATGCATTATTTTAATACTTTTAGCCGTCTTTCTGCAGAATTTAATTAGTTTTCTGGAAATTTTGCTTTGGAAAGTTAGTTCGGAAAAAATCCGCAAGTTATTTTATTTGTTTTGACTTGACCCATACTTACGATCTTCATTTTGACCCTTACCAAATTTATGTTTTAGTTATTATAGTACCTGGTATGGCTGATAAAATTGTTAAAATGTTCGCGAATGATTATATCAGGCCTTTATGTTATGTAAAAACTAATTGTTTGTTTAAGAGATAAATATTGAATGACAGCGAAACAGGAAAAGTAAACAAAGAATTGTTATTTATATTACTAGGCATTAAAATGCCGAGTCAGAAAAATTACATTTTGACTGACGAGGCGAAGCCGAGGCAGAAAAATGTTAATTACCTGCTAAGGTGTAACCGAAACAGGTAATCTTTAAACGAGTCGGGAATGTTTTCTTTGCTGCATAGTTTACCCTCGGCTGCGCCTCGGGAGCTAATTAGAGTAGAATTAAAGAGTCTAATTCCCTCGGCTTCGCCTCGGGATTGAGGGACCATGGTTCCTTCGGCTTCGCCTCAAGAACCAACTTTTTCGCTCAGGGAATAATGGCTTACTTTACTCCCTAGGTGCATAAATAGTTATTTATGAATTTTTAATTCTCGAGGCGCAGCCGAGGGAATAACTCTAATTAGCTCCCGAGGCGCAGCCGAGGGAGATAATTATCGCGCGGGGAATAATGGCACTTTACTCTCGAGGTACATACAATATTTTATCTCCAGTAGAAAAAGATTCACATTTTCGTCCATTGCACAGTTTTTATTTAATATTTTAATAAATAACAATAATTATTAGCACTTTTAATAGCAGATATAAGAGAAGAATTGGAATTAAACTCAAATAGAAGGTTATTTAGATGAAGGTTATAATGTTGTAAACAAAGATAAACATGGTCAAAAAAGCGCAGTGCCGCCAACCTGATTTCGACAACTTCATTATATTAGCCATACATTTTCTACTATTTATAAAATAATTAAGTTGCAATCTTTACTTTTTTGCCCTACTTTACTTTTTCGCCCTACTTTTACTTTTTCTCCCTACTTTTTGAGTTAGAGATGAAAAGACCTGTTTTAGTCCCTCTAAACTAATTCAAAATCATAACTTTTTTCCCCTACTGGAGATAATAACTATTTATTACTATAATTATTTAAGTTATTTTCAAAAAAAAGATATAAATATTTAGCAGAATATTACGCTTAAATATGAAAAATGTGGGAGTGTTTATAACCTGCGATGTAGTAACCTTTTTGTAGTAAAATTATCTAAAAATGTTACAGCCTGTTTGTTATTTTGCTGACACTTTGAAATTTTGCTGACACTTTGATATTTTGCTGACACTTTATTATTTGTTTGCGTGTTTTTTTTGACTTGCTACAAAAGAATCAAGAAAAATTACATTTTGCAGATTGCAAACAGTACAACAATGCTTAATTTTGCTGCCGTGGGTAGATTAATAAATTAATTGGCGTGTGACAACCAGGTTTGATTACACTTGTGTCCTAGTTATCAGATTAATTTTTCTGCATCTATACTTCTTTACTTGTACTCATTTTTCTTCTCTTACCGTCCCCTACACGGGGGTATATCGACGGCACGGTTTAGATTCGGTGTTGGCGAGATACGCTGTACAAAGATTAGTCCTTTTATAGGTTTAAGATCAGTTGTCTAGTTGGTTGTCATTTATATGAAGTAAATAAATTCGGAACGATTTTTTTAACTAACATTCTACAGGGTGGTCCAAAAGTCTCCCCCCCCCCCCCCCCCCTCTTAACTTTTGAACGGTTTGAGATAAATTAATGAAACTTGGGGGATCTCTACCATGTAAAGGGAAGTATTTAATCATCCACTCGCGTACTACGGGCAACCTCCATTTTGCCCCCAGGCGCTAAAATCTACGATTTTTATACCTTTGCCCCCCTATAGGGGGCAAAATATTAGAGGTAGAAAAAAAAGTTTGAAGTAAAATATTTTTATTTTTTGCCGTAGAATCTAAATCTGCTATCCAAAATATACATTCTAGGACAACATTTTGAAGTTAGGTGGTCTGGGGGCAAAATGGGAGGTTGCCCCTACAGCGCGGTTGCGTGAAAACAAACTTCCCTTTACATGGTACGGATCCCCTAAGTTTCATTAATTTATCTCTAACCGTTTAGATTTTACAATGTATTATCGATAGGGTAATTTCGCTATCTTTGCCCACATATAGGGGGCAAAATATTGGGAATAGAAAAAAAAGTTACAAGTAAAAGTTTATTATTTTTCACTGTAGAATCCAAATATGCTATCATAAATATACACTCCAATTTGAAATTTTGAAGTTGGGTGGCCTGGGGGCAAAGTGGGTGGTTGCCCCTAGTACCCACTAGGGGCAACCGAATTGCATGAAAACAAACTTCCTTTTGCATGGTAGAGATCCCCCAAGTTTCATTAATTTATCTCAAACCATTCAAAAGTTAAGAGGGGGGGGGGACTTTTGGACCACCCTGTATATTATAACAATAACAAGTAGATTATCAACACTACATATGATTCAACAGAAAATTTAAAAACGTAGTATATAAAAAGTTATTTTTATCTTGAAAATGTTTGCATATATATAATATATATATATATATATATATATATATATATATATATATATATATATATATATATATATATATATATATATATATATATATATATATATATATATATATATATATATATGAGAAAGTAAAAAGGAAACGGAATATGTTAAGGGGTATGCTGTAATCAAGAAGTTAAAAACAGAACGACTTTTACCAAGCAACCCAACACCAAAGGTAGAAAGCTGTAACGAAATGTTCGGGCAAGGAAAGGAATACCGACTTTATTACTTGTATTATGGCTCTCACAGGTCCTATCTTTCTGGTTTGAAAACTTAATGTCTATTCTTTTTTTTTTAAAAAAAAAAGAATGTTATAAGATTCAAAATAAATTAGAAAAACAAACTAAAAACGTAAAATCCAGAGACGAAATTATTTGTACAATGAAGGCGAATCATAATAGTGTTATTTATTATCTATGGGTTCTAAACAATATAATTGTTGGAAAATAGTCTGCCAATTAGTGTGGCACATTGATTTCTCGCGTCATATCACATGAAGAAGGGAAGATCTTAAGAGGTTTTGAACATAGAAAGAGAACGTAAAAAATTATAAAAAAAAAAACTTTTTGTCTTTTGTTGTAATACGTATAGATTCATTTTAATGGATTAATCGATATTTATCATTTTACAGCTGTGTGTCTATTGGTTTTACTAGAGAGAAACACTTTATTTACAAAAATAACAGTGATGCTGCCCAAATAGAATGGGTTGCTAAACACACAGCGTACTGATCTATCGTGAGACATTAATTAAATAATTAAAATAATATTCTGTACAATTAATTAAATGACATGGTCAAAACAATTATAATATATTAGCAATTAAGTTACCATTAAACAAAGAAAGGGTCACACTGTCAAAACAAAACGATTTAAAGTAAAATAGGATACAATTAAAGTAAGTAATAAGTTTAGTAAATATGGTAGTTAATAATTCCCAGTGAGTCTAAAATAATCGACTCTGACAGGGTTGTCAAATATTTTCTGTCGATACCGACCTCGTCAAAGAAGTTAAGTTATTTGAAAAAAATGTTCGTCTAGAATTTAGAATTATTTCCCGTTCTAAATTACCCGCATCTTAAGTTTGAAGTTTACATTTTTGTAAAAGGAAACAGTAAGCACACATCATTCCCATTTCTAATTTTAAGTAAACGCATCTAAGTTGATATTAATATGGGACCAATAGTAGGCTAATTGTGATAATCTTTCATCCGAATTTCATTGAAATCGGTTATGTAGTTTTTAAGGTAAGGTCGTTCACAAAAATGACAGACACGAGACAAAAAATGTTCCTTGATGTGTGAAACCGATTTCTGCCTAGGAATTTTTGAATTAGAAGACAAAATCGTTTTTCAGAATTATCGCAATGCTTTCGTTACCTTCGGTATACATGACAGAAAAACATTTATTTTTCCTACAGTTGACCGATAAAGTGGTTGTTATCGCACTCAAAATAGTACGCAAAACAGTAGATTCCTGCACTTACTACTTTACCGCACTCCAGTGTTCCAACTTACGAACATAAATAACTTAAATCTAAACAAAGATTAAATAATCTAAATTATAATAATAATAACAATGACAACTAATGATTATTTTTTAACTAACTACATGATTTAAACACTATATATAAAATATGAAAATGTTAAAACAGCGCTTGGTCAGGTTTGCTGAATCAGGCAAAAAAGGCAACACTGGCTATAAACAGAACAGCTGGTTTAGTTGATATTGTAAAACCTTTTAAAGGTTTTGAGCAAAATGTTTTTCTTCTTTTTCGTACATAAATTTTAATGCAATTATAAAGTTTTAATTTTACATGTTGATGAACACTCTATTATTTTATATTTTATTTACAGATTAAAAACTAACTGTAAAAAAAATGTAATGTGCAACTCGAGCTTAAAATGTCTTTGCTGCACTCGAGAGAAATATTTACAAGGAAGGAAAGGTTTCTCGAGTGCAGTGTGAGTGTCACTTTGCGCACTAGTTGCACAAATAACTATTATCCTACTCGTTGGTCCCATATTAATTTAAACCTTATTATTGCTTTTATTAAATTAGTTTTTACTAATTATTTTATCATTAAAAGTATACTCATCTAATTTTAAAGCAATTTTGATGGCTAATATGTTTTATTAATATATATATATATATATATATATATATATATATATATATATATATATATATATATATATATATATATATATATATATATTGGTTAATAATATGTTTTATGTGTTATATTAATTTCAATCCTCTGCGCATATTTAATATTGAATAGAAATCAATGTGACCCCATTGTAATTTGAAACAGGTCTAAACAACCTCTCTTTCGATTCCCATGTGGTCATCAGTCCATATCGTAGACCAATGGTGTGCCACACTAATTGGAAGGCTATTTTAAAGCTTTTATTTATCTTGCAAAGTTTGTATGTATGTTCGGGTCAAATCTTGCAAATGAATTTTAAAGCAGTTATCCTCAACCGATAGAATTGAAATTTTGCACACACGTTTAGTTTGGATGACAACGAATGGTTAGCTAAGTGAAGACATTCTAAATCCAATATGGCGGGTTAGTTATTTTTTAAGCACTCCCATGGGTATCAAATGAAAGGGTTTGCTGATAAGACTACAAATAAAAGCTTGTTTTAACTTCTTTTTTTTTTTTTTTACTATTACTATTACTTTATTTTATCTCCAGTAGGGAGAAAAAGTTATGATTTTGAATTAGTTTAGAGGGACTAAAGTAACTCTTTTTCATCCCTGAACTCAAAAAATAGGGAGAAAAAGTAAAGTAGGGCGAAAAAGTAAAGATTGCAACTTAATTATTTTATAAATAGTAGACAATGAATGGTTAATGTAATGAAGTTGTTGAAATCAGGTTGGTGGCACTGCTTTTTCGGCCATGTTAATCTTTGTTTATATCCTGCATCTAAATAACCTTCTATTTGAGTTGAATTCCAATTCTTATTTGTTTTTTAATATTGAATCTATATTATTAAAAGTGCTAATAATTATTGTTATTTATTAAAATAATAAATAAAACTGTGCAATAGACGAAAGTGTGTATTTTCTCCCTTCTGGAGATAAAATATTGTATGTTCCTCGTGAGTAAAGTGCCATTATTCCCCTCGCGATAATTATCTCCCTCGGCTGCGCCTCAGGATTAAGGGACCATGGCTCGGCTTCGCCTCAAGAACCAACTTTTTCGCTCAGGGAATAATGGCTTACTTTACTCCCTAGGTGCATAAATAACTATTACGGGTAACTTTAGCTGTTATCGGGGTACGGGGTAGTGTACTCGCAACTCGCTTCTGAACTTCGCTATCGTCAAAAACAGACTTATCTGACGATAGCTAGATCAATCGTATTATCAAGAAGATAGGTATAGTAGTTGTTTTCCTCTTCTCTATCACACCAGTATTGTTTTGATCACAATTGAATGGTTCTATTTGAAATAAAATTATAATACAAGGTTTATAAAACATAAATTATATAAATCAATGACTAAAATTAGTCGGTACACAACTATTTTTTATTCTATTTATATCATATTTTATTAAACATTTCTGGTTTGAAATCTTTATTCCTTTCAATTATATAAAATAATTTAAAAATAAACATTGAAGAGACAAATATGTATTTTATATTTAGTTTTCTGTCTTAATACGTATATTATTGTTGAACCACACTATTCTCAAATTAAAGAAATACAATGATTGAATTGAATGGTGACCTTGTTGTATATTTTACTTCCAGCTCTGAATAAACTATAAATATATATTTTAAAATATGAATTAGGTATTAAAATTTAAAGAACAATATTGTCAGCTTTTTAAAAGTTATTTTTGAACTAATATAATACAAATAACAATAATAATAATAAATATTTGAAGAAAAATATCACAAATTATATAGAGAATTCTTATTTCCTTTAATAGGTAGAACGTGCACATAAACAATAGAATATAGACTAGAGTTATCCTTATATTCTTCCTCAAAAACTATAAACATATTCAATATCATTAAAAATAGTCCGCCAATTAGTGTGGCACATAGCTTCCTCACGTCCTATTTCGAATACTTTAATGATTTTATGCTTTTAAAACCTATTTTCAAATTTATATAATCCAGGGGTGCCCACCCCCCCTAAGCTCTATGACGCAACCCCCCCCCCCCCCCCCCCCCCCAACTTTTGAGGTATGTTAATACATACACATCTTCTTCAGTTTACGTTATGTTGGTAAAATATAAATACTTTACCTGACTTATATTTGTCAGTATTTATAATTTACAGAATTTATAATGTACAAATATATAGTTACATTTTAGAATAAAAAGAAATAAAACTCCTTTTATAGTTAACCTGAGACTTTATTAAAAAATAACCGTTCGTTTACGATTTTTGCATTATATGGGTCATGGGTCCACATATTATATGAGGATTGTTCTATTTTATATGAAACAAATCACAAGCACTAAAACACACAAACCTAATACAAAATTCAATATGAATACAAAAACTTATATCATATCACGTACAAATTTAACTAAAACTATACCTGCCTACAAAATTGAATCTAAACAAATTTTTAGGAAACTAATATTGGTAGACTCTATTAAACTCTAATAATATTAATTGAAAATATTCTACATCCTGTTCTTAGTGCATGCAAATGAAACGGAACGTTTCAAAAATCTTATTGTAAACTTAAAGTGAAGAAAAATCATTATAAAACTCTTGATTTGAATAAATGACAAAAAAGAAAGGAAAGTCTCAGTGTAACAGAAATAAGACAAGTAATTTCTAAGCTCGGACAAGTAATTTTTCTTTGTAATGTTGATAAAGCAAATGCATCAATATGATTTCGTTTGTGGAAATTGAATCTAATATATCTTTTCCTGCACAAATTGCCATTAAGGAAGAAAGCCATGTGTCTCTCATTGTAGACCTTAGTCTGTCTTGGATTATGTTAACTCTGCTCATTACTTAATCAGCCAAACCACTAGCAGGGCCATTGACAGGATTTCCGGGCCCCTGGGAAAGTTAGCATCATGGCCCCTTTGGGCAAATAACGGCGGGGGGTCCGGGGGTCCTCCCCCGGAGAATTTTTGAAAATTGAAGTGCAAAAAGATGAGTTTAAGGATTTCTGAGGGCAAGATTGTCCTTACAGGAAAAGAATTAAGAAAAATATTTATTATCACATCCACCCCCCCCCCCCCCCCAAAGTGGAAAAAAGTGCAATTTACTAAACCCCCCTAAGAATTTTAACGACGCAGTCTGCGTCATAACCCCCCTCTGTGGGCTGTGGGAACCCCTGTATAATCCCCCCCCCCCCCCCCCCCGTTTTTCAAATCTGTCAAAATTGTTTTGGCTTTGCTTCCAAGCTTACCGAAGGTAATGGAAGCTATGTGATCGTTCTGAAGAACGAACATTTTTTTATGCCTCCGATTTCAAAAATATCACGATAGAAATCCATTTCAGACATCAGGGAACATTCCGTGTCTAATTTCCGGTCTGTCACTCAATTTTTGCGAACCAACATATCTTGAAAACTACTTTTCATACTTTAATGAAATTTAGATGGTAAGTCATAATTAGCCCATTGTTCGTCAAGCAGGGGCGGATTTAGCATCAAGCTTGGGTAGGGGTCACTAAGGGGGGGGGGGGGGGGGTCCTGGCACACCCCCAGGAGCGCGAGATGGAGTTCTCCTCAGGGTTTTTTTTTTAATTTCACCATCTTAAAAACACGTTTTTACGGATTTCTAAGCCTAAAATTTCCATTTTTATAATGTCACAACACACAAATGGAACAATTTTAAGAAATTTAAAAAAATCTAAGACATTTAAGAATGGGGAATAGATTACTGCCTGGCAATTTGAAATTTAAAAGAATTTTATATCATAATGAAAATATGAAAATAATTTATTGGTAAAGGTTTACTTACAGTATCTTAGGGGCTTACTAAATAAGTTATTAAATATAGGTACTATGTTGGGGTGCTCATTTGGGCGTATCAGTGTCATGTCAAGAAAATAATTTATAATTAATAAACACATTATCAAATTTATTAAATTATGAGATGGGGAAAATCAAGAAAAGAATAGCATACTATACATTAGTTTAATTTAGAAGGGGGGTTTCGGGGGCCCTCCCCCGGAAAATTTTAAAATATGACCTCTCTAAACAGCGTTTTTATGCATCTCTGAGGTGAACTTTGATTTTAATACTTTGCCATCAAATAAATTTAACTTATGGTGTAATTTGATGGCACCAAAGTATGAACACCAAGTATTTTTAAATTAATTAAAAAAATTGTGCACCTACTAAAGTAATCATTATAGATTAAATAGATCACTCAATAGCCATTGTGCAATATTACTTAAAATCTATAATTAACGTGCCATTTAATCAATAGTTATGAAAAACATGTTTATATTAGGGTGGCCATAATATAAAGTTTAGTCCAAAACGGGGCATTGAATTAGGGCGAGCTATTGCAGCCCTCAGACGAAGGTGGGGGAGTCTGGGGGCCCATGGAAAATTTATGGAATATTAAGGATAAATTTGCATTTTTCATAGAAAATTTTTATTTTTATATAAATTTATAAAGTAGGTTGTCGCTACATAATAGCCACTTCAGATTCTAAATTAGTTGTTCACTGTTCACAGTAACATGGTATCAAAGTGACACACAATGAATAATCAATTATTAATGATAAAATACATGTAGAAAAATAAAATAAGGTTGGATATTTTAAAATTCTACATTCATCTCAAACATTGGGGGGACACGTCCCCCAAGGCGATGACTCCCGTGATATTCCTTACTTTCTTCCGAAAATACAAATACAGTTATCTTACTGAGTAGTTAGTGCAAAATGAAGACAAATATTATATTATATTTAATTTTTTAATGTGTAAAAATCAATTAACACAAGCCCTTGCCAACACTTTTTTGTGACAAATCTGAAAATTTGAGGGGGGGTCATGACCCCTGTGACCCCCCCTCTAAATCCGCCACTGTCGTCAAGTACCCCAAGTTTCAACCTTCTGCGCCTATTTGTTTCATCGCACATGCACACAAACATACATTTTTTTACACCTATACCTTCAAAAGTTCTCATCTTATAAAATTTAGATGGTTGGTCGAAAGTAGCCCGCGGATGTCCCCAGATTAATTTAAACTGTCTGAGCTCTTCAAATTCGGATAAATTGATACTTTTATTGAAAATTAAATAAATTTTAAATAAATTAAAAGAATAATTAATGGCTTTAATGCTTTAGTATACGAAATAGAAAGTGAGGAAACTATATGCCACACTAATTGTCAGACTTTTTTTTAATTAAAGTATCAATTTAGCAAAATTTAAAGAGCGCAGGTGGTAAAATTAATCTGGGGTTATCTATGCGAGATGCTTTTAACAAACCATCCAAATTTCCAGATGATTAATTTTGAAGATATAGGTGTAAAAAAATGTAAATGTTTGTGTGCATGTGGAAGGGAAAGATATGGGTACAAAAGGTTGAAACTTATATGGGCCCGTCCAACAATGGGATGCTTATAACCTGAAATCTAAATTTCATTAAAATATGACGAGTAGTTTGTTAAGATATATTGGTTTGCAAAAAATGAGCGACAGACTGACAGACAGATACGGAACCAAAAAAGGTTCCCTGATGTCTGAAACGGATTTTTGACTTGGAATTTTTGAAATCGAAAACATAAAATATTTTCGTTCTCAGGAACGATCACATAACGTCCGTTACATTCGGTAACCTCGGAAGCAATATAAATAAAAAAAAGTCCAGTCATGCATCATGACTTAATGAGCGAATTTTCAAAGAAATCTGCGTATTATTGGATATGATAGTCGGTGAAAAAAAATAATAAATTGGTACACAGGGGTACGGGGTACAAAAGTCAAAATAGTATTTACCCTTCAAGATGCATGTCGTTGGAAAGCTCTTTAAGAGTACAATAATTGTTGTTATGTACACTTTTATCATATTTTCATATAAAAGGGGGGTAAAATGGTAAAAACACGTTTTTATGCTATTTTTGACCATTAATTGTAAAATTTGACCCCTAAATGAACTCCAAAAATTCTGGCCAACGAACTCATCCTTTCTTTTGATATTATTGACATTTTAAAATTTGTTTGAAATTTTTAAGTGCATCCTAAGGGGAGATATCGTCTGTATTTGTATAATTGTATAAAATAGTGATAATTTTGTCAGAAAGTTCTTAATTAAGAATAGTGAGGGGATTATGGCTTAATGCCCTGTATATAAACTAGCAATACAATAATAAATTAAACTAATAAAGCTTATAATTTTATTTGAAACCCGGATACCAAAATAATACATAAAAAAAAGCTATCATTATAAGCAGGATTAACTTGCCGCAATTGATTAAACTTCGTCTTAAATATTAATGTAGATATATATTTCGTGATTGGCTTAGCCCTTTAACCATAGTTCAACCAGTTTAGTTATTAATTATCTTAGTTTTTAACATCGTTTGGAATTATGTGAAAACCAAAAATAATAATTGTTATTATTTATATTGATTTATTTGATTTATATTGATTTAAATTAAAATTTAACTTTCCGTAGTATGAAAACTACCAAAAACTTTAAAATTATTTATAAAGTAAAATAATTGATTTATTTATAAGTATTTTGTGAAGAGAATCCAATTTTTTAAACTTTTGGTAGTTCTAGAACAGAAATATTTTATTTTGTTTATTTCTTCTTATACTAATTTAAAATTTAAATTATTGGGAATGATTGGTAGATTTAATCTAATATTTTAATATTAAACGTTCTTATTTGAAGTATAATGATAAAAAAAAATAAATAAATACAACATATTTTTGTGATTATAATGAAGTAAAAGTTTATACTAAAACATTTTAAAAGTTTTATTTTCCTGTCGAAAATTTGGACAGAAATGCTCTCACTCGCTTTCATTTCAAAACGTCCAGCTTCTATATTTCAGTGAAAAGCTAACCGACCGGAAACAAATCTGAGAGGTTTAAAATCATGGTTGAATGCTTTTGAACAAAGTCAAATACTGAAAATAGTTTCCCGGGAGAAAGTATATTTCCCTAAAAACTAAATATTATTAGTTCACAAGGTTTTTAAAATGAGGATTTTTAACAAAATATATATTTTCTTGGTCCGGATAAAGATAAAGGGGAATTTCTTGTTTTTTAAAAGTAAAACCAGTCAAGCTCTTCAACCTATGGTTAATTCATAAAGATTTCATAGAACATGCATATTTCATGGTATAATTTTGTACACTTTTATATATGTATCCATAGCAATGACTTAAATTAACATAATTGTACCTTAAAATAAAAATAAAGGTACATATTTCTTTTAAATGTAACACATTTTATTTATTAAATTCATTGACTTGTGACTTATTAATCTTAGATTTCCAATTAAATCCACGTTACGAAGGATTTAAAATCCAACTGTTCCTTTTCACTTCTGGAAGCGAAAAGGAACTTCTTTATTTTTTCTTCTACATAACCTCGAATTAGCAAGATTAGCAGGTCTAATAATCTCCTAACAGTAGAAACAAAAAGATCTTCAGTTAATGATCAAATAGAGGCCATCTTCTATTAATATGAAAACAAAGAGATGAGTTTTTTGTCCTCTATTAACTCGGAGCTACAAGCTGAGCAGGCCATCTTCTATTAATGGAAACAAAAAGATGAGTTGTTTGTCCTCAATTAACTCGGAGCTACAAGCTGAGCAGGCCATCTTCTATTAATGGAAACAAAAAGATGAGTTGTTTGTGCTCAATTAACTCGGAGCTACAAGCTGAGCAGGCCATCTTCTATTAATGGAAACAAAAAGATGAGTTGTTTGTCCTCAATTAACTCGGAGCAACAAGCTGAGCAGGCCATCATCTATTAATGGAAACAAAAAGATGAGTTGTTTGTCCTCTATTAACTCGGAGCTACAAGCTGAGCAAACCATCTTCTATTAATGGAAACAAAAAGATGTTGTTTGTCCTCAATTAACTCGGAGCAACAAGCTGAGCAGGCCATCATCTATTAATGGAAACAAAAAGATGAGTTGTTTGTCCTCTATTAACTCGGAGCTACAAGCTGAGCAAACCATCTTCTATTAATGGAAACAAAAAGATGTTGTTTGTCCTCAATTAACTCGGAGCTACAAGCTGAGCAGGCCATCTTCTATTAATGGAAACAAAAAGATGAGTTGTTTGTGCTCAATTAACTCGGAGCTACAAGCTGAGCAGGCCATCTTCTATTAATGGAAACAAAAAGATGAGTTGTTTGTCCTCAATTAACTCGGAGCAACAAGCTGAGCAGGCCATCATCTATTAATGGAAACAAAAAGATGAGTTGTTTGTCCTCTATTAACTCGGAGCAACAAGCTGAGCAGGCCATCTTCTACTAATGTAAACAAAAGGATGAGTTGTTTGTCCTCAATTAACTCGGAGCTACAAGCTGAGCAGGCCATCTTCTATTAATGGAAACAAAAAGATGAGTTGTTTGTGCTCAATTAACTCGGAGCAACAAGCTGAGCAGGCCATCTTCTATTAATGGAAACAAAAAGATGAGTTGTTTGTCCTCAATTAACTCGGAGCAACAAGCTGAGGAAGCCATCCTCTATTAATGGAAACAAAAAGATGAGTTGTTTGTCCTCAATTAACTCGGAGCAATAAGCTGAGCAGGCCATCTTCTACTAATGGAAACAAAAAGATGAGTTGTTTGTCCTCAATTAACTCGGAGCAACAAGCTGAGGAAGCCATCTTCTACAAATGGAAACAAAAAGATGAGTTGTTTGTCCTCTATTAACTCGGAGCAACAACCAGATGATTGTTCATATTCTGTTAATTCTATTTAAACTGCAAGATGTGTAGTTTATGTTCTATTAACTCTAAACAGCAAGATGAGCAGTTGGTCCTCTATAAAATACCAACGTCCATAATATATGAGTTAATATCAACAACATATGAGTCAATATTAACATCCTTAAAAATACCTTTAACAGTAATAACAATAAGTTGGAGTTTAAATCCTTCGTGATGGGCACTGGAGCTTATCTATGAAGTGCGCATGCGCACCTCAGATTGGGCATGCGCAGGCATCCATACTCTGCTCGTTTCCACGAAAAAAAACCGTTACAGAATGTCTTAAACAGGCAAGTTTTGTTTATCTTTAGAGTACAATATTTTTCATGTTTCTCCTTATACGAGAAAGTAAACATGTTGAAAATCAAATTTTGAATCGTTGATGTAACTTTTTTTAAAATTATTTTGTATTGACTTTTAACGGTAAATTTTTCATTAAAATCCTATTATTGATTTTTTAAAAATTTATTTAATTATACTTTCTTCATACTTTGCGTTTAAGTTATTTTTTTTTATTTTCTTTTGTTGACTTAAAATTGTAAAAGAGATTTTTTAAGAGTTGGAAAGCTGTCAGCAACTTTAGTAATTGGCGTAAAGCAGTTTACAACGTCTTATGGAAAACTTTAGTTTTACGTGTTTAACTTATCAGTTTTATATAGATCCCTCAATCCTTTAGTGTTCTTTTATTATAGAAGTGAATAAAAACCCTGTTTAAAGTGGCTGTCTTAAACCTCTCTTTAATTTTATACTTCAGGAGGAAAAGAGCAATTAAGTTATAAGAAAACTAATTTCATTACCTAGCTATCAAAATATTGAAAAGTATTATAGATTTTTTTACTTTTCCTCGCCTATGGTAGGAAAAGTACTGTTTTCACCCAATTTTGTTTTTTCGAGATATCAACTGAATTATCCGTTTTGGGTGTTTTAAGACCTCTTGAGTGGTTTTCAGCCTCTGGTTTTGACGTCTCGAAAAATGGTCCGATCGTGTTGAAATTTGGCCCGTACGGGCCTCTTTATATGAAAAACAAATCTACCCAATTTAATTGTGATATTGGCCGCCATGTTAGTAATCGATTTTTGAATTTTGAAACTTTGACGGTTAATTATACCGAAAGTATAAATACATTTTTGACATATAGCAATATTGGAAGCAGTAAAAAATAAGGAACAAAATTTTTAAAAAATACCAATGAAATTCCCTAAATTAGTTTAACAGTTATAAGCAGCGATCATAGAATCCTTAAACGGAAAGATTTCCAACTCCCCTCTTTATCTACCTGTGTTAGACTACTAGCGCTCCACGGGAATTTGGCGGTTAATAAATAAATAAATAAATAAATAAATACCATTTATTAGAAATGTTTAAACAATATTCTTTAGTATTCTATCTACAGTTCACATTATTTCTAAATCAGCTGATTGCTGTGGTTTTTTAGTTCAGCATTTCTCATGCAATAATAATTAATTTATTGAGCAACAACAAAACATACATTCTTAGCACATAAAGCTGTATTCATTTAACAGCATACATTTAAATTCCCTAACAATATTGACCTTCTTTTTAGCATAGCAACATAATATAACATTATACAGCTTCATATAAACAACAATTTATAACAACAAAATAAAACAATAATATACAATTTTTAACAACTTATACTTATAACAACAAAATATAAATAGAGTTTTAGCTTTTAGTTTAAACTTAGTTTGCTTGGTTTCTATCCAACCATTCCTCGCAATATATTTCTCCCATCCTCCTCCATTCTGTTCTATCACAAGCTACTCTCCTCCATGTGCTTCCTCCGCAGCAGGTCCTCATTTCCTTATCCCATTGCGTTCTAGGTCTTCCCCTTTTTCTTTTATATTCAAGTGGTGTCCATTCTATTACTCGTTTGGCCCATCTCTCATCTGTCGTCCGAACCAGGTGTCCTGCCCATTTCCACTTTCTCTTTATAGCTGCTTTTGCTACGTCTTCGATGCCTGTTTGTTCCCTTATCCACCTATTGCTTTTCCTGTCGTTCAACCTTATATTTAACATACTCCTCTCCATTCTCCTTACAGCGACCCTGAGTTTTTCTAGATTATTTTTGTTGGTACTCCAACTCTCACATCCATAGAGTATCACTGGTCTTATCACACTATTCCATAGCTTAACTTTATCTTTAATTCCTATATCTGATTTAAAAAGGTGCCTATATTTATTGTAAAATCACCATCCCATTCCTATTCTTCTGGTTATTTCCTTATTTGTATTGTCCTCTTTTGAAATTAACTGACCTAAATATATAATATCTTCTACTTCTACTATTTCCCTTTCATTTATTTTAATACCCAAGTCATCTTTATCCTTGTTTATTGTTATAAGTTTTGTTTTATTTGCATTAATTTTCAGCCCTATTTTCTGTGCTGCGTTTACTATTGTGGCGGTTAATATTGTAACTAAATCTTTTACACCATTCAAAAGATTTCGAGCTTCTTAATTCAAAGAAATAAATTAATAAATTAATTAGTTAAGTTCACTAGATTCGGACCCGGGAACTTTTGCATTCGGAGCAATCGCGCATCTCATACAGCCACCGAGGCTGGTTTTTTTTTCGTAAGTTTATTTACAAAATAGTACAAATGTCTGACAACCAGTATTTGTTTACATTTTATAATTCGAGGAATGTCAAAAGATCATAAGTAGTTAACAATTTTAACCGCCATCTGCCCGACCAGCGCTAGTGGTCTTACACCTCTAGAATACTGGAGTTGGATACCCCTGGTTATAAGCGAACATAATTATAAATTAGTGCGATACTTTAGTTGAACGTAAAAATTTGTTAACTTCTGTCAAAATACCACCAAAATTCAAATAATTAAATAAATGAAATAAAATAAATGCAAATAATGTGTAATTTTTTTTAAAAAATGATAAAATAATCAGTTAGTTCAAAACAGTCACCCATCCAAGTTACGACCACGCCTCTGCTGCTGCTTCGCAGCAAAGGAGAGGCTACTTTTGTGACCTCCAGAGTGAAGAAAAGTTCCGAGGTACCCTGTACCCGTTTTTTTTCTTTTTAACTTCAATATTATTTCATTTGTACAATGCTATAAGTGTATGATTTACTAAAAGAGAAAAATAAAATGTATATATTATTTTAGTTGGTTCAAAAACGGTAACTTGTAAATTTGCACAAGATTCCACGAGATTAGTCGAGGTTGGTTATGGATGTCCATCTAAATAATTTTGGAGTTGTTAAATGAAACTTTTTTTACCTAATAAACATAGACTCTTATGTTGTCAGTATGTCGGAACTAACATACTGACAAAATAATTCACTCCCTACGCGAAGTTTTTAATCTTCTGAATGTAGGCCAGACTTATCAAATATTCCAGACAAAGAAAAAAAAGAAGTGAGCTCCGGGACTCAATGGCTGACAGCCAAAAGAGACAGCCATCTGCAACCAACAAGAATGTAATATTTAACAAGATTTTGAGAGAACTTACACTTGAAGAAAAGAAAACCGTATCAATTTGAACTGTGCGTAGACCGTAGTAAACACGAAGTAAACCAACTCCGTTAGAGGAATAATATAAACTGTCTCTCAGTCTCTCCACGGAAATTCAAACTTTTAATTAGTCAAAGCAGCTTTCAGAATTACCACAAAAAGACCATCATCAGTGCCGAAATTTGAAAGAAATAGAGTTATATTATAGTAACAGGAAATAAGTGAAGCACTTCTTTAAATTGTTACTCCCCTTATAAAAAAACAGAAAGGAGTAACATTCTAAAGAAGGTGTACGGTATGTTTTTCTTTATAGACTGTTATTTCCCTTACAAAAATAGAAGTGTGATATTCCTTTTTCCCAAAATACATTGGACTAAACATCCCTTTGTCTTAATAGTTATTTAGTCAGACATTTATATTCTCAAAAACATAGGGGAGTAACAATCTAAAGAAGTGCCAAAAGTGAAAAGTGAGTCTACTTCATGTTGGAAGTCGACATGAGACTGTCAATGGTGATTCGCTCCCATATCTAACATAAATCCGTTATTACGATAATCTGCACTTAATGTACATTTTAGAGAACCCCTATCTCACTCGGCGTTGGTTACAAACCCATAGAAGATATTATCGGTAACCCAATATTAGAAAGGAGGAAGTCAATGGGAGAATTCCATCATCTGCACGGCGATTTGCAGAATGACCCCCAAAAGTTTTTCGATTATTTCAGGATGCGTCCATAGACGTTCCACAACATTTCGAATATTATAGCCATCGATCACCAAAATTTAAAATTTTAGGGAGACAATAACACACTGTGGAACGACTAGCGTTTACTTCCTCAACAACTTTTCCACACAGTTCGCGCTGAATATCATGGGAATGGTACAAATTATTCCTCATATCCCATAGTGGGGTTTTGTTGTAAACTTGCGTGATTATTTTTTCTATATCCATAGTGAATATAATAATAATAAGAGCTAAGCTTAGAGTAAATAAGGTATTAAAACAGGTCACTACGTGCGACTAACCCCATTTCAGTGGGAACAGTCGCTAGTCATCTGTTGTCGCCGGTAGTAGCACGTGGTCGCCATGCTCAAGGTCGCTTACTATATAAGGACGAGGTTATACAGTCCTCTATTATATTCGGATTGGTCGTGCATAGTCGCCTGGTCGCTTAGTCGCTTCCAGTGGACGACCGGCCTTAAGCATCGATGCATTTGCGTTCTTAAGTTTAGAAGTTAATTTTTGGGACTCAATATTCATCAATTCATCTATATGGAAACACGTTCGCTGAACCTGTTTCTTAAGTTCCAACATAGAAATGCAGTCACCACCTTCGGTATAGAACTTCAATGTGCAAATTGTTTACAGACTTGAAGAATAAAAATTCTACGTTTTAGGAGAAGATAATAGATAAATCATGTAGTTTCTGCTTTTGAGAGAAAAACAGTCTATCTTACAAGTTGGTTTTACTAACTTCTGGTATCAAATTTACTAAATCATATTTTAGTACGTCAATTCTCATTAACGAAATTGCTTCACTTTAGTTTAATTCCTTTTCTTCGCTTGTTTTCTTCTTATAATATCCATATTATTGTTCCTTAAGAGAGCAAACAAGTTTACGTATGGGCTTTCAAAATTAATATATTGTAATCGTTGGCTAAAAACTTTCTTTTAAAATTAGGTTATAAAATGTTGGCTCGTGACCAGTGCCACTTCATCTACCATATCAGTATAATTAGACCCAATTTTACAATCAAAACTTTCCATCGCCTACTACCCCCCCCCCCCCCCGTACCAACTGTTTCAGTTACTCTCAATTTAACTTGGCCTAACTTCAAACTTAAATCATTTACTTTATACCTCTTTATTCTAACTTAATTATCTTTAAGTTTAACATCAATACTTTAACGTTAAAATTAATTAATGAGCTCCTATAATTAATACCACGCTCCTACGACCATTTCATTGCTAACTTCCAATTAAATTAATACCATGCATATATTAAAGTTAATTATATTATTAAATCATAAATAATTAATCATTTATAATAGCAATATATAATTATCACCTATAGTTTACATAAGGACTAGCTTGATCAGTGCGGATTGTGTTTTGTTAATTAATGTACTTTTGCTTTCGAGCTTACCGGGTACTTCTTTAGGTTGTTAATTTCCTATGTTTTAGGTTTCTGTACAAAGTACAAAATGAAACTTTATATAACGGCTCTGTCTGTCTGTCAGTCCGTTGCTTGTTTCAATTCATAAACATGAAATTCGGCACACAGGTGCATCTCGGCATTTGTGACAACTAGACACTTTTTCGATATTTTACACTTAATATTTTCAAGATGGCGGCCAATATGACGGGTGACTATAAAATGTTTTTAGTCACCATGACATGTTATACATCAATACTTGGACCAAGTATACTTGGATCGTGTAAACCTGCATCAAAATTTCATTTTTTTTGGACCAAGTAGATTTGATCAAAATTACTTGGTCCAAGTCTACTTGGATCGTGTAAACGCCTTAAGACAACGGGATGTTAAGTCCAATGTACTTCATCATCATGAACATGTACGTCTTATGATCACAATTATCTACTCAAGTGTGATATTCCTTATCAATTACAATTACATTAATCCAGTCCGAAGATTTTAATTTTAGAAAAACAAAGATTTATTTCACCTAATCTTTAAAATTTAATTTAATGAGTAATGGTTAGATAAAGTGTATTCACTGTTTAAAAGAGTTTTAGCAGCTGCACTTCCTTGATTTTATTTCTGCCATTTAATTTGTTCCCACAAGGTGCTCTTTTTGATCTGAGTTTCCAATGTTATTTTAATAAGGTTATAACTCTACAAGTTAAGGTGACAGACGAATTAGGTAAAGATCTGACCTACTTTCAAAATTATATCGGAAATTAATCTGGAGATAAAAGAGTTTTAGCAGCTGCATTTCCTTGATTTTATTTCTGCCATTTAATTTGTTCCCACAAGGTGCTCTTTTTGATCTGAGTTTCCAATGTTATCTCAATAAGGTTATAACTCTACAAATTAAGGTGACGCTATTTAGACATGGTCCCAGACGAATTAGGTAAAGATCTGACCTACTTTCAAAATTATATCGGAAATTAGAATAGTTCTTAATAGAATTTGTTTTTCATTTAAAAAGACCTTTAGACTTAAATTACTTTTTAAAAACAGTTTAAATAATTAAAACAGATTCCTGGGATTACATTATAACCTTCAATTTTCTTCTCTGTACATTTAATTAACTTTTAAAATTATGCAATTTTCAGTTATCAAAAACCAACTCAAGAGTTATCTTCACGCCATCTTTTAAGCTCTTTATTAAAGCTTTTTAAACATTTAGAAAATTTAAAATTTAAATTAATTCCTCGCATGAAATCCAAGCATATAAAGTTACTTTAAGAAGTTAAAAAAATATATAATTTTTCCTCCCTCTTTCTCGTCTCTTAAGTTTAAAAGTTCTTCCAGACATCATTAATTATAAAGAAAATAAAATGGGATAAAAAGAAAATAATTTTTTTTTTCTTCCAAGTGTAATGAATCTGTGTTAGATGTCTTAAAAAAAAAAATAAAATAAAATAACTGTTGGGTGTGATACGTTGAATAAAGAATAAGGGGATAAACAGCGGTAGTGAAGTGTAACTGGAGATACGTGGGGCTGATATTATTCAAAAGTTTTCAACTCCTGGCGTTGAAGAAGCTAGAAGCTGAGTGCATGCAAGTTATCAACAATTTTAACTCGGCTATACGAGAAGATGATATTTAGAACATGAATAATTTATAATAGAAGCAACATGTAGTGAATGTTCTCCTGAAACTTGTACCCTTCAAATGTAAAACGGAGTTTTGGATTCATTCGCTTGATTGAGAAATTCGATGAATTTTCGAGTTATCTTTTGTGTATAACAGGAAAGATATTAATTCGAAATGGTCTGTTGTGTTTTACAAGTAAGTGAAGTCCGGGAATAGTTTGACTAACAAGGTATCAACCCACAACATCCTTTGGTTACTTCGTGCTATTTGTTTCACCCAATTCCTTCCGTCCTTAACGAAGGGAATGGGAGTATTGAGATCATTCCGAAAAATGAAATTTGTTTATGTCTTCGAATTAAAAAACTCGGAGAAGAAAATTTGTTTTAGACATCAGGAAAAATTTGCGAAACACAATATCTTAAAAACTACTCATCCGATTCATAAGACGAGTGAATCACAATATCACAATATCTTAAAAACTACTCATCCGATTTATAAGAAAAGTGAAGCACAATATCACATTATCTTGAAACTACTCATCCGATTTATAAGAAAAGTGAAGCACAATATCACAATATCTTAGAAACTACTCATCCGATTTATAAGAAAAGTGAAGCACAATATCACATTATCTTAAAAACTACTCATCCGATTTATAAGAAAAGTGAAGCACAATATCACATTATCTTAAAAACTACTCATACGATTTATAAGAAAAGTGAAGCACAATATCACAATATCTTAAAAACTACTCATCCGATTTATAAGAAAAGTGAAGCACAATATCACATTATCTTAAAAACTACTCATACGATTTATAAGAAAAGTGAAGCACAATATCACAATATCTTAAAAACTACTCATCCGATTTATAAGAAAAGTGAAGCACAATATCACATTATCTTAAAAACTACTCATACAATTTATAAGAAAAGTGAAGCACAATATCTTTAAAACTACTCATCCGATTTATAAGAAAAGTGGATGGTTTGTTCAAATTTGCCCATAGATGATTCCATATTAATTTCAACCATCTGCGCAAATTTAATATTGTTTAAAAATAAGCGACCATGACCACCACTGAAGGAAATCGAAACCGATCCAAATCTCGTTTGAACATTTCGTTCAATAATAGGACGAGACCTATACCACACAAAATGGCAAACTATTTTATAATTATATACATATGACTGCTGATTAATAAATTTAAATCATATGAGTATATCATAATTTATAAAGTTATAGCATATTAAAACTCTAATGGCCAATGTGATAAAATGCGTGCCAAACTTTGCTAACCATACTATCCATGTACTTACTTTATTTTTGTGAACCATTTATCAACAACAATATGCAGGGCTCTACAAATATTTTTATTAAAGAGTCAGTTACAAATTTATTTTTGACATTTTCATGTCTTGGCTGTGGCACATAACCTCGAAAAGCGTTACCAAAAACTAGCGTTATACGAGTAGGAAAGATATAGGAATAGGGAGTTAGGAATATATAGGAGGTGTTCAATCGAGTCGAGAAACTCACTCTAGGTAGGTATAGTCTCCCACTACCGCGCTTGGTAGGGCCTACCCACCCCTGCCCTCCCGATCGGCTACCTACCACGTCTCACTCTTTTCGCTTCTTACTACCACTTCAGCAGTCCCTCTCGAGCCCCAGCCTCGCAAAGTACTTTCTTTCTTCGTGCACAACATAATATGTTCGATTAATTCCTAATATACAAACGCAAGAATATGCACACTCGAATTTTTTTGACATTTTCATGTCTTTACTTTGGCACATAAACTTGAAAAGCATTACCAAAAAACGACATCAAAAAGCGTTAGGCGGCTTTCACACTGCGTGCGAGACCGAGCGAGACCGATTCCGTAAATACATGTATTAGCATGGCTCTATTCACATTAATCGCTGAGTGAGACCGGGCCGAGCGAGACTGAGCGAGATCGAGCCGACTCGGGCGTTTTTTTCGAGTGTTTTTGTTGGCTAAGCGTTTTCGGCGGCCGAAATAGACCCATGCTAATACATGTATATGCTTCTCAAACGGAATTGGCCTTATTCGGTCTCGCTCGGTCTCGCACGCAGTGTGAAAGCCGCCTTACACAAGCGTTACCAAAAAAAGACACCTAGAAGCGTTACCAAAAACGACACCAAAAAGCGTTTCATGAAAATGTCTCACTGTCTTGCAGACTCGTATACAAACATTTTAATGTACCCGTGTAATCACGTTTACGATCTATATTAGGTTTATTGACACCATACACCGAATACTGTTAATAACTTGATACCATTTTAATAGACTCATTATCTAACTAATATTTTGATTTCAAACCCTGCATTATCCCAAAATTAATTTGGTCCCCTTCACTCTGGGCAACTATGGTGGCGGCACCAGGTCAGCTATAGAAATTATAAGGACTTTTTTACTCGAGGACCACCACGTCTTTGGCCACGCCACCAGTCTTTGGTCAATTGAACCCCCCCCCCCCCCCCCTCTCCTACACGCGACTAGAGTGGTGGTTCTTCCTTTCACGTGAGAGCTATCAGTTTCTTGTTGCTCTGTTTGGTGGCGCTGCCAGTGGCCGTAGTGGTGCGGCGTCATTTGAAGTGGGCCTTCTTCACTATCAGATACAATGGCTCTGCCTTGGTGAGGGAGGCCTTACATTATCTAATTATTTAGAGGTTATAAGGAAAAAAAGTACCCAAAAATGTTCCTAGCTGTTTACTTTATATTTTGTATTAATCTCATTGCAGTTTTAATTTCTCTCGTGTTGTTTTAATTTCTTTCGTTTTATTCATAGATATATTCACTCTGTTTTTTAATTATTTATTTTTTATTTTATTAAAATTTCCTTGTGGGAAACAACTGGGGGCTGTAATATTTTCTTAGAAAAGGAAATCTTAAAAAAAATCATGAAAAATTGTTTGAACTGAATGCCCGAAGGAATACTCTTAGAGTCGAATAACTTATTTTAAATAGGTGTTATAAGGTGGGAGCCCTGTGGGAGTATATTTTTTTTTTTTTTCATTTAAATATTTTATGACCTTTTTCTTCATTTTTATTATTATCGGAACATTTAGTTTTATAACACCCATTATCAGATGCCCTGAGGGCCCTAAAGAAAATGTTTTAACACTTCAAATCATTTTTACATTTGAGCATGCAAGAAACGAATTATTAACTTTTTGTTTAATATTAATTTTATTAATATATATTTTTTTTAATTATAATAAATATTCTTAGAACCCGTAACAAAATTGTTTGTGTATTTTTTTTTATTCGACCACAATAATAATGCTTCAGATAATATTTAAAAATAACAGATGATAATAATAGCAACATTTGAAAATAAAAATATCAACAAATATTGAATCATTTGACACAAGTCACGAACACAAGGACGCATTTTTTTCTTAATAAAATAAATATTTCATATGTATTGTATTATTATAGACTGGATACATTCTAGGTTACTGTCGACATTTCTAAAATATAATGACGTGACTCTAATGAAAATTATTAGAGCTCTGTAATTTTATTTCCTCGTCGGCATTTCGCATTTACTTGTTTTGTGGATACCTGCGTACGAATTGCCTTTTCCTAACCTCGTCTCTGTCCATAGATCGATTTTACTGTTTCTAGTCTGGTGTCTGTCCTATGATCGAATTCCTACTTCTAGCCTGTTGTCTATCTGAGGATCACTTTTCCTTTTTCTAGTCTGGTGTCTGTCCTATTATCAATTTCCTACTTCTTGCCTGGCGTCTGTCTGAGGCTCGATTTGCCTTTTTCTAGTCTGTTGTCTGTCCTATGATCAATTTCCTACTTCAAGCCAGGTGGCTGTCTAAGGATCCATTTGCCTTTTTCTAGTCTGGTGTCTGTCCTATGATCAATTTCCTACTTCAAGCAAGGTGGCTGCCTGAGGATCGATTTGCCTTGTTCTAGGAAGGCGCCTCTATAACTAAAATTTATCGAAATTAAATTACATTATGTAAATTAATTATGTTATCCCTTTGGAAAGATCAACTAATTTTTCAGGCTGATAAATTAACCGCAATTAAATTATACAGTTCTTTGAAAGGGGTGAAATGCTTGTATGATACATTTTACTGAACATATTTTCATTAAATATCGCATGTAAGAATCATTAAATATATAAATAAATTTAATGAATATAATACTTTACCCATTTGTAATACCCACAAATAATATTTCTGATCTTTCTATTTGAGGCGGTTTAAAATTACAGTTAAAACTTTGCTCTCCTTTTTCCTGGATTAATTCGCGCGATGTTTTGTATACTTATTATATTAATTATTCATGCTTTTTGTCAGAAGATAAACAAAGAAGAAAAACAAAGTTTCCTCAATGTTTCTTATATGATGCTGCATTTCAAGATACTCGAATTTACTGTTATAAGGATTTAATTTTTTTTTTTTGCCCTAAAAATCTTTCAAGATTAAGTAGTTTCCCCTTGAGGGGAATCAAGATAGTTTTCCTTGTTCTACCGCCTGACTGACTAAAACTTTCTTTTTTAACTTTAAAGATCTATTCACACACATCAGTCACGTCACAGTTCAGTCAACGTTCCGTCACCGAACCGTCACCGTCAAGTGTCAGTCAAAATCGTGGCTCTATTCACACACATCAGTCACGTCACAGTTCAGTCAACGTTCCGTCACCGAACCGTCACCGTCAAGTGTCAGTCAAAATCGTGGCTCTATTCACACACATCAGTCACGTCACAGTTCAGTCAACGTTCCGTCACCGAACCGTCACCGTCAAGTGTCAGTCAAAATCGTGGCTCTATTCACACACATCAGTCACGGCGTTTCTACGTTCCGACAAGTATCAGTCACAAAAAATATTCTATCTGACATTTTTTTTATGAAGTGTCATACACATAATGGAGTTTTCTGAGAAGGAATTGGGTGTCATTTGCACAATTTTGGACGAAGAGGAGGCAGAACAGAAGAAGAAGAAAAGAAAATGGGTTCATGAGTTCAAGAGGCATGGAGAAAAGGAGAAAAAGAAGGAGTTTATCATTTCATTTAAAGAATTAATCGATGATAAAACCAAGTATTTTTAGTATTTCAGAATGACCAAAAAATCTTTTAATATACTGCATACTCAACCAAGATACTCACTGGAGAAAAGGTATAAAATCCAAATAACTTTAGCAGTTTGTTTATTTGCAGTTTTTTAAGCACGGAAACTGGTCAGTAAAAAAATAAAATCGTTGAAGAGAAATTTTATTTTGACGGTTCGGTGACGGATACTTGACTGACGGGCCGGATTCGGAACGGCGCTGGCTCAGTGTAGACAGTGTCATTTAACATTCAAGAAAGAATATTTTTTGTGACTGATACATCTCGGGAATGACAGAACGTTGACGCGCCGCGACTGATGTGTGTCAATAGACCTTAAATAAGCAATTGCACTTTTTATTTATTTATTTATTTTTTTTTTTCTTATGTATGTGATATTGTACATTACGCGTCTAGTGCGGAAACCAAAAAATTATTCCTATTTACTTTTCAAAGAGAGATTAATGTTTACATACCCAAAGAAAGATTCCTGTTTACTTGTCAAAGAGAGGTTCATGTTTACATACCAAAATAAGATTCCTGTTTACTTGTCAAATAGAGATTCATGTTTACATACCAAAAAAAGATTCCTGTTTACTTGTCATAGAGAGATTCATGTTTACATGCCAAAATAAGATTCCTGTTTACTTGTCAAATAGAGATTCATGTTTACATACCAAAATAAGATTCCTGTTTACTTGTCAAATAGAGATTCATGTTGACATACCAAAAAAAGATTCCTGTTTACTTGTCAAAGACAGATTCATGTTTACATGCCAAAAAATTATTCCTGTTTACTTGTCATAGAGAGATTCATGTTGACATGCCAAAATAAGATTCCTGTTCACTTGTCATAGAGAGATTCATGTTTACATGCCAACAAAAGATTCCTGTTTACTGTCAAAGAGAGATTTCTGTTTATATGCCAAAGAGATATTCCTGTTTACTTCTCTATAAAATTTATATCATCATACAATGGCTGTTTAAAATCAATTAAATATTAGACTTAAAATATGTCAACTAAATAAACATTATAAAATAAATGAGACTGTCAATTAGTTTGGCACATAGCTTCCTCACATTCTATCACGTAATTTATTGATTTTATGCTTTTACAAGCCGTCATTGTCTTAATTTATTTAATTATTTCCCCAGTTTTTTAATATTTCAATTTTTTTTATTTTTTTTTTAACATTAATTAAAGTATCAATTTATCAAAAGTTAAAAAGCGCAGACAGTCAAAATTAATCTCCAGTCTAGTTTAAACAAACCATTCAAATATCATAAAAATCAGATTAGTACTTTTGAAGATATGGGTGTAAATAAATGTATGTTTGTGCGCATGTTGAAGAGAAACAAATGGGCGCAGAAAGTTGAAACTTATATGGGACCTACAATGGGCTAATTATGACCTACCATACTAATATCATTAAAAACAAAAAAAAAAGTTTAGTTTTTAAGATACAGTTCGCAAAAATTGAGCGATAGACCGACAATTAGAAACGGAACCAAAAATGTTCCCTGATGTCTGAAACGGATTTCTGTCTTGGAATTTTTGAAATCGGTGTTATAAAATGTTTTCGTTCTTCAGAACGATCACATAGCTTCCGTTATCTTCAGTAAGCTCGGAAGAGAAAACAAAGAATATATATATATATATAGTCTTTGGATATATATTTATAAATATATATTTTTCTAATCAAAGTCCCCTTAATAAGAGGGGGTGGTTTGTTTGTCCATGTTTAAAAAGTTAAATAAAAAAAACAAAAATATTATAAAGTAGCTTTAATAGATTTAATAAACCAGAAAAAAAGTACAGTCAAGTTGTTTGCGACATTTCATTTTTATTTGCGTATTAAAACGGTAATTATTATTAATGGAGATCTAATCCTTTTTAAAAAAAGTCTCACTCTAGATATGATTTTTTTTCTGTCTTGCAAAGGATAAAAAAAAGTAATAAAATATTAATTGGGTGGCTTTTTGAATCTCTACTTGATGTTAAATTCAAGAGGGAGGAGGGGGGGGGGGGAGGAAAAACTGAAAATCTCTTACTAAACTTTGGCTTCTGACTTTTCCATCCGGAAAATATTTTTACTTGAATATAATTCTCTATCTTAGTTTGTTATTTTTATCCTTTATATATATATATATATATATATATATATATATATATATATATATATATATATATATATATTTCTTTTCTCCGATTCCTTTATTTTGAGAGAGTAATGAATTGTTAATATTTTTCTTTTAATTTCCTTCGCTTTTCGATATGAAACCGAAATATAAATTTATTCGATACCAGTGATAAATTTAAACAATTATTTTTATTAATCTTCTTTTTCTGGATTGAGGAAAAAATGTTGTGTAAAATATGTCTCCTTTTTTAAAAAAAAAAAAAGTCTCCTTAACTCTTCCCTTCTGTGTTTAACGCTAATAAATTATTAATATGTAAATCCATTAACCTGTTACCTTTTTTTTAAAGCTTTTCCGATGAAAAAAATTAAGTGGAAGAGAGAACCTTTTTCTATATATCCTCCTAAACTAAACAGTTATTTTATTATTCCTATGCTATATTAGTAGTATATAATTCAAAGGTGGCGAAGTTTTTAGCTTTTAAATTCTGGTTCGTATATTTTGCGGTTATTAAAGGTTGACTGTATTTAGATACGTGAAAGCTTTGGAGTTCAATTGTGAAAATTATAATGTTGATCTTATTTTGGCTATTGGAGAATATCACTTAACCTTAGGTTTATAGTATAATAATAATAAGTTTATTGTTGCTCGAGTATTATGTAAAAATAGTACGAATTTGTTTTATTAGTAGGACACATAATTTACGTCTTTATGAAAATTATATTAAAAATTTCAACTACATGAAGTTATGAACTGTCCATAAACAGCAATTTATACGCCAAGGATGATTTCCAGGAATGAATGGTAATGATAGGTTGTGGATTAAAGGATAGTGATGTTAGAATGTGAAGTCATACAAGGATTTGTATCGGGGTGCAGTTAGGTCATAGGCGAAAGGGACTCAGATATCGTTGTGAAGGGGGAAGTTTAAAGTATAGAAAGAAGCGTGGACCATGTTGCTCAATAAGTCTTGTGGCCACTGCTTCTTTAGACTCGAGGAGGATTTCCAGGAATTTTCATGGTAATGAAGTATTGATAGGTTCTGGATTAAAGGACAGTGATGTTAGGATATGGAGTCATGGAAGGATTTTTATGGGGGTATAGCTTAAGGTCGTTTTCATAGGGATAATTAGAAACATAGGAAGGAGATTGGACCATATGCTTAAATTTTGAATTGTAGACATACGTGAAATATTGCACACTGATTGAAAATCTAAACTTAGTCATGGATAATTAGTACTTTTTTATACACATATTAACTAGGCATCGCGAGGCTCTATCATTGAAGCGAGCGTATTGTAATGAAATACTGGATATTGAAATTAAATCATGATGAATGTAATAGTTGAAGATAAGTGGAAGAGGGCTGTATGGAGTAGAGTGGGGGTACTCGGTACAAAGCTCACCTTCCTAGATAAACCTATACACTACAAGAATCTTAACCACCCCCCCAGTAGATTTTAAACAATTATTATAAATGTATCACTTCATTACTCAAATCAAATACTACTGCTTGTATCAAGTTGAAATGTTACATACTTGTTTCAATTGTAGTTTAGACGATGCATATGAATTTTTATTAAAATCGTTACGTTAGAACGTCAGATATCGGTGAAAAGGTTGTTTCATCTATTTTAAACGTTATTTCATCCGTTTTAATAGTTTTAGCGATCTTTATTAATTCATAGCGGTGTCGTTGTTGGTTTTACTAAAAAATGTTATATGAAAAAAATGTTCGTCTCATCGAATAAATGGTGATATAATCTTTCCCCGTCCCGAAATTCCAATTTAATTTTTGAACCTCTCGTTTACGCGAGCGTTGCGCGCGAACTGTTGGACGGATTACGCTGTCCAACAAACTTAGCCTGAGTATTAGTAAAAGGAACATGTATACCAAATTTCAACTAAAAAGGTCAACTTTTACTCAAGTTATCGTCAGACACGTAAACGTTACACACAGACAGACAAGATGCATATTTCGTTGAAAGTAAGTAGCTCGCTTACGCTCGCTTCAATTATCATGTGTGAACTTATCAGTAACGGTACATGTAACAATTTTTGTTTCTCTCCAAATTTCCTAACAAAATGGGTTTTTGACGTAAGCGGACATTTAGGGTCTCGGGTGGTTTGTTCGTAAATGTTTTTGTAAATGTCCTTCATTTTGAAAAAAGAAAATTGTCGGTATTTAGGTATTACATATTTCAAAGTTAGACCACAGATAGCCACATTCATTTCAATATCCTTATGTGTAGTACCTCTATCGACATATGTCATAGCATATCATAGCGTATTTTACGCGCATTTGTGCTATATAGATAAAAAGGTACTTCTTTAGATTGTTACTCCCCTATGATATTTCAGACTATAAATGACTTTGACTAAATAACTGTTATGACTTTATGACGAAGGAGTGTTTAGTCCAATGTACTTTGGGATAAAGGAATATCACACTTCTATTTTTTAAGGGGAGTAACAGTCTAAAGAAGACCATTCCGTACACCTTCTTTAGATTGTTACTACTCTCTGTTTTTTTTTATAAGGGGAGTAACAATCTAAAATACTGCCGATAAAAATACATTGATGGAGCTCTGGAGACGTCACTGAGTGTTTTCCTCCACCGTTAGTTAGTGTGTTCCGTTCAGGTTATAAACAAAGTCGAATATATTATTAAAATACAATACTAACTTTCTAAAAGGATTGTTTTAAAATGATAAACAAGTGTTTATTTAATATGTAAATGGATAACTCGAAAAATGAAATAAAAAATGTAAACAAGAGGGAAAAGGGCGGGAAGGTTTCATTCAGGTTAGCTTTAACGTGAGAAAGTTGGCTTTGGTCCAACTTTTCTCCTCGCGTTATGTTATGACAGCCTATAGATTATTCTGAAGCGCGTAGAAAACTCAGGTTATGAACCCACCTCAATTCATTTCAACCTGCTACATACATTGCTTTCTCATGCGTATGCGCAGAACCTAATCTTTTTGTTACACTCATATTTGGCATTTTTATATTTCATATTACACTTGGATAGTACGCGAAGAAGCTGAGCCCATACAAATTGGCTGATATTTATGTTTGACTAATAATACTAATCAATTTAGCTCTTAAGCCTCGTCCAGACTGCCGAACCGAACAGAGTAAATGAGCCGAGCATTGTTGTCTGCGCATGCCCAGTCTAAAGTGCGCCTGCGCATCTCAGACCGGGCATGCGCAGAGACCAATGTTCGGCTCGTTTCCTCTGTTCGGTTCGGCAGTCTGGACAAGGCTTTAGTGTTTAATTCACTATGTTTTAGTGAAGAAATGATTAGTTAATTCATTAGACATGGGAATGAAATGTTGGTGGTAAAGGAATATAAGTGAATCTCTCACGAGCAGTGATCTAGCAACATGGAAATCAACTACTTCGAGTCAGCTGTTTTGTTTGCCGGCCAATTTAACTTTAAACTGCGATTTATCGAAATTGTGCAAATGTCACTTGTGACAATTGGCTTCACACCCCCTCACTTAGAGTTGCAACAACTACTAACTTAGTCAAATAGAACTTCTAGCTCAGCTTTCACACTCCCAACAATAGTTTACTAACGGTGACAGCTTAATGCGATCGTAATAACTTTTTAATCTAATAGTAGGAAAAGTATTGTTTATTGTTATGGTTTAATGTAACAATAAACTTATCAAATTAGTCTTCAGAATATTTTACAGTTTAAGTAATAGTCCAAGAGATAGCGTGCAAAAATGTGTGACTAACATCAAGCTAGAATTTTGTGTACAAATAAATATTTTACTGCCTTTTAAGAATATTGTGATCGACTAAGTTTGTCTGCGGGAAATAGCTTGGCAAACAGGCAGATGGGAAATAGGCATTAGGAAAATACAAACTGGTAGAGAGTGGCCATGTCCCACCAATTATGGTGGACAATGTGAATTTCATGATCCTTTTTTTCCACTTTATTGTTTAACCCAACTACAATAATTAACTGATGAGTGTTACAGTTATCATCGTTTGTATGGCTTGATCGACATGTGAAAAGGAAGTAGTCCAGTGACCACCCCTTTTTGGCGAGAGGATTGCATAGAGAATTGATTACAAATAAATAAATAATAATGCTAAATGTAGATAGAGGTGAAATGAGGTACTAAGTACAAAATTAGTTAGCAAATCAAGTTGATGTTAGTTTGCCACTTGCTAGGTGACCACTTTGATTTTGAGTAATATTGGAATAACAAACTTATCGAGTGGCAAACTAACATTAACTTGATTTTCGGTCTACTAACTAATTTTGTGCTCAGGATCATAAAAATTACATTGTCCACCATAATTGGGACAATGTAATTGGGACATGACCGCTCTCCACCGGTTTGTTTTTCTCAAATGCCTTTTGCCCAACTATGTCCAGCAGACGAACATGGCCGACCACATATTCTTAAAAGGCACTAAAAGATTAACGTGACACAAAATTCTTGCTTGATGTTAGTCAGACACTTTTTCCCACCCTATCTCCTGGACTATAATCAGATTAATATCAACCGTAATAATAATAGTAATTCGATAATAGCCAAAAATATCAATAACAGAAAACAGTCAAAATGGCATAACAAGCTTAATAAAAGGAAGGGAGGTATTAAGAAAAAAGTTGCTGTCGTGAGAGGCTTACACAACGAAATCTCAGTATAGAAACAACTATATTTGTTCTGTTTTTTTTTAAACAACAAAAAAAAAAAATTATATGATGTCAGGAATAAAACAGAATGCACCAGATACTTCAAGCGCTTCTGTGTTGTCAAATAATCCGTCAAAAGAAAGAAGTGAAGTTCATTCTATTTGACTCATTCTCTCAACACTTTTCATGAGGTAGATGTCTTAAAGCAGTTTTATACACCAACAGTAACAAAACGAAGCTATTTTTTACTTACCTCTACGTTCAATTGCGTGTGACCACGTAAGCCACTTTTTTCCAAAACAAAATTGTCACCCAACTTTCTCGGAGAATATGCGTAACGTGTCGTCAGGTATTTTGTTTTAACTTGAGCATTTTTTCATGGGAAGAAAACAAGGGCAAAGTACAAAATATCCATATTATTCACCCCTCTTTTTACTTTTTCGGGAAAAATATAGTTCCTGAGAAAATAGCTTAAAACGCGGACGGAGAGAGCCCGGGTTCGATTCCCCGTGCAGGAAAAAGTTATGTTTATGATAAATTTTGATGAAATGTTCAATAATAATTAAATGTACATAAGAAAACTAATAAATGGAAAACACTGGGAAAAGTAATTATGAACTCGTATATAAGAAAGTTTGTCGAGTTGTCTCGGACCAATTTTTTTATTTAGAAATTATCGGGGTACCCGACGTTGCCCGGGTTCATTTCATTTAGCTGTCTTAAGTAACCAAATGATTTATTATAATTATAATTACTCAGTATCTTTGGATAAAGAATATTTATTTTTATGGTATTATTTCTTTAATAAAGGGATTTTAAATAATATTTTCTATTTAACTGTTATAAAATAAACTTTATGAACACATAGTTCAATTTTCATTTTAGATGTGATTTTTAGTTTGTTTTTGTTATTATTATTATTATTATTGTGTTATAAGGTTATTAATGTAGTTTAACAATAAAATTAAGTCAACCTTTAGAACGTAAAATGCAAGAAAAAAAAATCGAATTGTGATAACGAGTTACTATGTAGGTAATCATTATGATAATAGAATTTTATAAATCGACAATGTAGAAAATTAATAATATTATTATATAACCTCATAAGGCTTAATGATGATCAAAGAGAGGGTCGCAATATAGCCAAGGATGTTTTGATGGTGTTTTTTAATTTATCCCTCATTGACCCCTGATTAATTCTATGATCTATGATCAGTAAAAAAAGGGGTCAACATAGTCAGAATATGTTTAAGGAAAGTTTTGTGTCTTGAAAACTATGATTAATTTCTATATGTTTATAATTTGTGTTCAAAATAAGACTAAAAGGTGATTTATTTTTCTGTAATATACAGTTTCTGAGGAACAGGCAGAGTAGTACGACTGGATCACCAGGAGTTTGCAACTGTAATTTCACTCAGATGTTGAAGGATATGCCAGAAATGGTGCAAGGCCCACCAGGTATGCCAGGATTAGATGGAGCCCAGGGACCTCCTGGAACTTCTGTAAGTATTTACATCTAATTACACTTCAGCTCATACTGATTTATGTGCTTCAACTTTCAAATGGTTATCATTTATGTGAGTATACGAACATGATACATTTGTTTAAGATTCTAATACAATCTAAAAGTGTTTTAAGTATTATTGTGTCAGATAGGCTTTGAAGACCCATACTGAAATCAAATTCTGCATGATGACTTCAAAGTGACTTTTCTTAAAGCCTTCTCTTGAAAAATAGAATAATCTCTAAGCACATAATATCATGTCCTATAATATTTTGTTCAAATCAATAATTTTGTTAATAGGTAATCCTATACTTTCGGCAATGCCCTGATTATACTCAGTATCTCAGTCTATAGTAGTAGACATGGGGGCGTCTATGGAGGTCATCTTAATGGATAATATAAATTGTCTTTCCACGTAAACTGGCTAATTTGTTTATTTTAAATCACGTAGTAGCTTTCAGCCTTCATAAAGCCATCATCAGTGCCGGAATGTGGATGAAGTAGAATTACATTATATGTCGAAGATCAAGGTAAGGACTGTTGTCTTACCTTGATCTCCGACATGAAGTAAACTGAACTCAATCATCAACTTTTCATTTATATAATGTAACTCTACTTCTTCCCCATTCCGGCACTGATGATGGTCTTATGAAGGCTGAAAGCTGCTTTGGGATTTAAAATAAACAAATTTGCCTGTTTACGTGGAGAGAGAATTTATATTTATTCATCAATCAAAATGTTAATAAAACACCCTCTTAACAAAATCGTAGTTAGTAAAAGTTAAATGAGAAATCAATTATTTTTTATAGCTTAGGTTTTTCACAGCAAAAACCTAAAACAACTTGATTCTCTTGGAGCAAATTGTGTGAAGGAAATTATGTTAATCCCAAATTTTAAACCAATTTTAGGAAGCCATTCTCAAAAAGAGCTGTTCATTATGGGGATCATTAGCAATGAAAAGAGTTTTTAATGAAGCTAATCAGTTATGTATTTTTTAACACGAACAGCAAGAGCAGCTTCTTTGAAAATTATCCTCTAAGTATATTCGAAACATCAGGCTTCACTTTCTCCAATTCCCGATATAACTATCACCAAACTAAATCACCTGTTTCATTTTATTTATTAAGATGGCCTCCATCAACGCTTTTATTTCTCAAATATCACCGAAGACTTTATAACCAATTCTTCTGCTGAAATTTCCATTGGCTATTTTGTTTAAAAAACTTCTAAAATGGTATATATAAAAATAATGATCTCTGCTTCAATTCACTATTTTGGCATCAAAATATAAGCCAGGTTTTAGATTTCTAAAAGGAAACGTTAACTAGGTCCAAGGTCCAGCAAGGTAATAAGTTTTCCAAGAAATTAGGATTTTTTTTTCACTTGATCAAATTCTATTTGGGGGTTTTGTTTATGTTTAACACTTTTCCTTGTACTTTACAGTTTATTTTGACCACTTTTCTCAAAGTTTTCTGGCATAAAACGAATTAAGAATGAGTTCCTTAAAGTTACAATAGAGTCCATCTGTGTTATGGAATGTCATAACGATACAGAATAGTAAATATCTGTTTTTCATGAAATACATTTTACGAAAATAAAATGAACTGAAAAGTAAAAGTAACGCGTCGAGTAGTGTGGAGTTTGCACTCGAGCGGCAGTGAGGGTAGTAAAACCACACGAGCAAACCAAAATGCAGTTTTCGCACGAGTTGCGTATTGTACTTTATCTATGATTGTTGGATTTTAATAATAAACACAGAAAATCATTAAATATACATTAGGTTTGTTCCAACCACACCTCAAACTAGTTCCAAACTGTACGACGCATGTGCATTAGCAAAAAACGTTCAAATGTGGTCCGATGCGCATGCGTCGGACAGTTCCAAACCAGTTTGAAGTGTGGTTGGAACAAACCTATTGTTTATCACTAAAAACTTGATAAAAACAGTTACTTTAATTAAACAATCAGCAAATTAGTTTTGATAAATGTAAACAAACACGCAAATAGTGCGATAAGGTAAAGAATTCTCTCTTTTTTTCGTTACGCACGATTATAAAACGCGCATGCGCAATGAATACAACTACGAAAATAACCACTTTCTACGCATCTAAACAGAGATAAAATGTTTATATTTCGTATCAATCGTAGATAATAAACATTATAAATAATATAATAAGGTGGTGTATAATCTATTACCAAACTTAAATTTAGAACGTTACATATTCTATACATCTATAATCTCTACATTCCAAAAGAGATGAGGTAAATTTCCAAATCCTTTTTAACTTAACATACATCAATCCTTTTCATTTCTCTCATCGTGTCTCGTGTCCTGAATCCTACAAGCGCCCTAATTTCTATTCATATGACATTTCTCTCTGTAATAACATATACGTGTTATTGATGTTACGAAAATATAGTAGGGTGGAAAGTTATTTATAGAATTTATTTTAGAATATACATATGTAGACTGTAGACATAAGCTTAACTTAACTTAGTGTATGCCCTAAGTTCTGCTGGTTGACTCATAATCAATAACTTGGTTTTTCTGGTGAAATCCGCGTCACGAACAGGTTGAAGTCTGACGTTTCGCTTCCACCACTGGAAGCATCTTCAGGGGTAGGGTGTATCATAAGGTTTACTCAAAGCTAGCACTTCGCTTCCATTAGTTGAAGCCTTCAAGGACTTCAACCCCTTCGTGACGCGGATTTCAACAAGTTATTTATAAGCTTAACTTGTTAACTTTTAAATTTGTTTACCATTAATTTAGCAAAACTTTGATAACTCGTTAAACAAGTCATACAACATAAGGTAGAATTTAGAGGCTTATATGTTTCCCTTTTTCTAAGAATATTATCAGTGAAAAATTTAATAAAAATCATGAATTACACAATAAGCGTAGACAAAAAAGGTTGGATTTTGGGGGCCCTAGAAAAATTTTAGAATTTTATGGAAAAATTAGCATTCTTTTGATAAAGTTTTCTCTTTTGACATCAACTGGTAAAACTGCACTATTTGGCCCACCTATATTTCGTACTGTCCGATTTACTTAGTTTATTTAAAAAAAAAACTGTTACCTTTTTACAGGATTTGTCTTTTTTACAGTATCTTTGTATATTGTAAAAATGATTCCGGTTGTACCATCTCGATAAATTCAGAATTTTCTTCTTTTTTTTTTAAATACACTACGAGTCACATTTTATAGGGTGATGATGGAAAGTTATGGTTATGTTAGGTCAAAAAGTACTTATGTACTTAACCTAAACTAATCATAACCTTCCATTATTTTCCTTAAAATTAAAAAAAGAAGTAAGTTAAAAAATAAGATTAAATTTATCAAGATGCTACAACCGAAATCGTTTTTGTAATGTAATAAGGAACAGTATAAAAAAAACTAATTAAATCGGACGTTTAGAAATATAGATGGGGCATATAATGCAGATTTAGGTACTCTTATAGAAAAGGGGCCCCATTTTTGATTTTTATACAGAAGAATTTATATCCCTTATATCTCCCTTATATCCCTTATCTAACTACCTATTAAGACAAAGGGATATTCATATTCAGTCCACTATGCTTTGGGACAAAGGAATGTCACACTTTTACATACAAAAAAAGTGTGTATCCTGTTGTAAGAAAGTATATTAAAGAAAAAGTAGGGGCCCTTTTCTATAAAAGTGCCCAGATTTACCTTCACACAATAAATAACATATTCGCCATCATATTGAAAAGGGGGAGGGGGAGGAAACACTAGGTCTTCACACAAAGTATTTGTAATAACTGATAACAGGTTTTGGCTACTTCAGATTCTAAATCCCAGTAACATAATGGTATAATTGGTATAGAATGACAAACAATGGATAATCAATTATTAATGATAAAATATATGTAGAAAAGTAAAAACTGGTTAAATATTTTAAACTTTTTTTGGTTAAATTCTTAATTACATCTCAAACATTTGGGGGGGGGGCGTCTCCCCCGGCGACGACGCCCGTGCTCATTTTAATCAATTGGAAAGATTATATTTTAATCAGTTTCTTATAATTAGTTTAGTTTTTTTTTTTTATAAGAATAAGATTTCTAGTGTTGAGGTAGATAGATATAGTTTTTAATTATAGATAAAAGTTTGTAAAGTTTTTTTTGTTACTTTTCTTTTTAAACTTTCTTGCTATCAATGCAGTCATAATTAATTTATAATTTGTTTTATTTTTGTTGAGTAAGATGGAACATTGATTTTAGTCTTTTAATACTTTGAGTTTTTTATTTCTTTACTACCTCCATTTTCTACTAGTTTTATTCGTATTTAAAAGTTATCTGATTCTTAATCTATTTAACAATTTTAATAAGTTTAATACATTTTTTATGGTAAAGAAGTTTACTTAAGTAACTACGTATTAGGGGATTTATGTACCTTGATATGAATACTTGATATTGATATGAAACAGAAACAAATCTCATGTGCCATTCGACTATTTAACAAATCTCATGTGTCATTCGACTATTTAACAAATCTCATGTGCCATTCGACTATTTAAACAAATCTCATGTCACATTCGGCTATGTAACAAATCTTATGTGCCATTCGACTATTTAACAAATCTTATGTGCCATTCGACTATTTAACAAATAAACTAATAAGAAATGAATAGTTATTTTGGAACTAATCTTGTGGTAATATTTGTTACATTAATGAAAAGTTAATTATATTGACAATTATTGCAATAAAATTATACAATAATAATTGTATTCACTTAATTTTTATAATTATTATAAGTTTGTAGTTCTATGTGAACACTAGACCTCGCGTCCATAAAAAAAAGCAGTTTTTAATGACGGCAAGGGAACATCTATGCCAAATTAGAAAAAATCGGACAACGCGTTTGGTTGTGACTGCGTAACACTCGCAAACAAATTTACGGACAGACGATATTCCAAACGGTCGAGTTAAAACAGAGACGTCAATAATATTTAACATATATCCTGTGAACAGTAGACTGCGACCAAAATAAATTAATAGTAAAAAAAAAAAATTTAAAAACAATCTTTAATCTTAGGCTATCCGCCATATTGGATTTAGAGTGAAGGCATTTTATTTTTCGTATTCTTCTCAGAAAACTCTTTCATTTGATACCCATATCATGGGAGTGCTTAAAAAATTACTAGTTCGCCATCTTGGGCTGCCCGCCATATTGGATTTAGAATGGCGTCACTTAGCTAACCATGCATTGCCATCTGAACTAAACGTGTATGCAAAATTTCAATTCAATTGGTTGAGGATAACTGCTTTAAAATCCAGTTGCAAGATTTGACCCGAACATACATACATACAGACGTACATACAAACATTGCAAGTTAAATAAAAGCTAGTCAAAAAGATATATGTATATTAAATACACATCGATTTTAAAAAGACTTTTAGATCCATGCCAAATTTCAAGAAAACAAATGAAAATAAATATTTAGAAAATTATAAAATTTATGACTACATACTGCCAATTATTGAATTTAAAAGACATACTGAGTTTAAGAAGAGAGGTTCATTTTTGACAGCGTGGGGAAAATCGAAAGAAACTGGGGTGAAGAGCCGATAATGGCTCGAGATTTTGACTTCTAAAAGATCGGGGCTACTAGGCAAAATGTCACTGGCTGAGTGGAACTGGCCTCCTAGAATACCTAGTGGCGTTATTTTTTTCTTCACATAGTTTGCCCTACGTAAGCTGTCAGAATTAGCTCTTTTATCCTACTGTAGAATATTAATAGATTATAATTTTCAAATTAATAAAATGTTCTATTTTGTTTGTTCTATAGCTTGTTTCTTCCTTCGAGATTTTAGTTTGTTGGATGTACAACTGCTAGACTGAATTCTGCTAGAAGAACTCCACTTCGAGATAGTCAACTCTTCATTGCATATTTTAATTTTTTCTTAGTTGTAAGAATTATTAAAAGTGTTTTTAGAGTGTTAAATTTACCTTATTAAATATATGTGTTTTATTTTGTCTGTTTATAGGGTATAAGTGGGGCAAGAGGAGAGCGAGGTGAGCCTGGACTTAAAGGTGAAAAAGGCGAGAGAGGAGATCTTGGTCCGAAAGGCTCACATGGAATTCAGGGGCAAAAAGGTAATTAATTTTTAATTTCTAAGATTTTAATAATAACTGTATTTTTTTTTAAGTCAACACTGTTTATCTGATTTTAAAATAAGTATGGATTGAAGACCTTTTTGCAAAATCGGTTAATGTCACAAAATAAAATGTTTACTATAAACACAGTTAACAGATAGTAGAATAGATTCATCTGCTAGATAGTTGCTCCTGATTTTAGTTTTTGATAGAAGAAGTTTTACTTTTTGGTGATGATTTTTAATTAATATGATAATTATAACAAAAAACAACTGTTATCCTTCAATAAGGTTTGACGATATCTCAAATGTGGGATGAGTAGTAGTAGAGTAGTAGTAGTAGTAGTAGTAGTAGTAGTAGTAGTAGTAGTAGTAGTAGTAGTAGTAGTACTAGTAGTAATAGTAGTAGTAGTAGTAGTAGTAGTAGTATTAGTAGTAGTAGTAAGGTCCTAGTATTAATACTAGACGGGTAGGGCGAACCCCTTGTTCGAACCTAGCAATCAGGCCATATTTTAGGCCCATTTTACTATCCCCGTGGTAGAGAGTTCCAACCACTTCACACCATCATACCTCTGTACATTGTATCACCGAAGCGAGTATGATACGATCATTAGTGAGCCATATAAATCAGAGCATCACGTCGAGGGATCGAACCCACGACCTCGTATCGTCCTTCATTCAGTGATGGTCGGTCGAGCAGATGTGGTAAGTAATTTAATCCACACGGCCACGCCGGCCCTCAATGTGGGATGAAATATCACATGTTGATAGGGTTGTGAGGCGTCCCGATTTTCCGGGATTGCTCCGGTTTTAGACTTAAAATCCGGGTGTCCCGGAAAAACTTTTCGGGACGCCAAAATGTCCTGGTTTTTAACGAAGACGTAGAATAGATTATTTTTTTCTTAAAACACAAACTATATTTTACTGTTTCCAGCACGTTTTCAATAATGAGAATATCAAATAACTGTATTGTTAACATTATCTGTAATAACTGAATGGAATATACACGCATAGTGTAGTAACATAATATAGTACAGTCAATCTGTCAATCTGGCGTGAAAAGCCTAAGTTTTCGATTACGACGGAGTGCTGCCGCTGGCACTGGTGCTGACAAACCACAAAATGTTTGACTTTTTCAGTGTTAGCCTGCTTCCACCACGAAGTAAATAGTCTTAATTTTTAAAAAGAAAAGTAACTTTTTAACACATACAGCCACTCAAAAATTAAGTGAATTTTAAACTTTTCCAAAAGTGCTTGTTTTTTTTTAATCCTGAAGCCAAGGTTTTTTAGCATAAGGACCAACTTCCAGACCAACCAAGAAAAATTATTTTCCTACAATTTGCGGTTACTATGACCAGTACGAGGTTTATATTGTAAATTGCTTTCGAGATACAGCTTGAAGTTGGTTGGTTCTTTGAGAAATTACGTATAAAGTTTCTAGATCAAAGAAATTTTGAAAATTATTAAAAACAAAGATGTGTTCACACATAAACGTTTATAAATTCAATATTAATTAAAGAGCTAAGAAGGGATATGTTATCATTGAGATACGCATATAGGATCCTCCAGACCCAAAAAATTCCCCTAATAAAGTTATAAAACACCCAAAATATCAACATCTCTACGAAAATAAACCATCCTTACCACGATCCCCATCTTTGAGATTTATTAACCAAATCCAATGTTACAAACTTGCAGAACTACCTATTCCAACCAAATGCCATGTCGAATCTGGACTAGCTCCTTGGCTCACCAATTGCCCCTCTATCCGACGGTTAAACTTAAATAAACAAGAAGTTCTAAGAAATCATCTACATCAAGACCACCTAATAAATAAGGCACTCCAGACAAAGTCGGAGCACTTTTACACAGACGGCTCGAAGAACATCCAGGGTGCTGGAGGTGCCTTTATCCAGGGAACAGAGAGACGGCTCTTCTCCTGCTCTAAATGGAGCTCTATATGTTCAGTTGAGCTTGGGGCCATTTTTCAGGCTGTACAGTATGCCGAGGAAAAAGGCATGGAAAATATTACTGTTTACACCGATTCATTGAGTTCGCTTAGAGCGTTAGAAGTTCTATACAGTCAAAACCCTACTGTGCATTACATACGGGAGTGCATCCTGAGAAGTAGGCTTAAAGTCGACTTTGTTTGGGTACCAAGACATTCAGGTATAAGAGGTAATGAGGAAGCCGATGTTCTAGCCAAGCAGGCCATTACTTGTGGCTTTCAAGTTATAACACCAGTCACGGCCAAGAACATGTATGGTAAAATCTCATCAACGCTAAAAGAATCGTGGCAGGAAGAATGGACTGGGAACTTGAACAACAAACTGCGATTTGTAAAACCAAAGCTAGGTCCATGGAAAACATCTACAAGAAAAAACAGGCATGAGGACAGTTATCTGCAGACTTGGCATCGGACATACGAGACTTACCCACAGCCACCTCTTCGAACGGAACCAGGAGCCACCAAGATGTCGACTATGCAACGACTTACAAACTGTTAGCCATTTCCTCTGTAGCAGCAGAGCTGAGAAATCAGAATAATCTACCTACTGCTTTACCTGACATTCTAGGGCCTAGGGGACGACGAGAAAAATGTAAAGCTTTTACTACAATTTTTGAAGGACACGGAACTATTTGAGTGCATTTAATCCTTAAATCTTAGTATTACTTTTGATGTATCACAATTTTTTCAGCAATTATTATTATTGCATTTTTTATTTACTTTAATACTTTGCTTATTATTTAATTTGCCTTCCTTGTAATTATTATTGATTTCTCTCTTACTTTATCTATTTTACTTTTTGTATATCTAATTTTTTTTTCTTTTTTTCTTTTTCATTTAAACTTGTTTAGTTGTTAATTTATTTTATTATTATTATTATTATATTATTATTATTTTTATTATTATTTTTATTATTATTATTATTATTATTATTATTATTATTATTATTATTATTATTATAATTAGTTGTTAATAATATATTATTTATGATCTTTGTTAATTCTATAAATGTGTACCAGGTGTATATGACCTTAGTAGTCCGACACCTGGAATTTAATTAAATAAATAAATATTAATTAATTAAACAAACAAACAAAAAATATATATAATATAATATAAAATGTTAAATTAAAAAAAGTAACATTTTAGATCCCAGTAGCGGGGGATTTAAAAAAACATATTTATCATATAATATAATGCTTCTGAATTATTTGTTATTGTTGAAACTGTATTTAAATTCCATAATATCTCATTTAATTGTTGTTTTAAAAAAATAAAAAGCACAAATAAAAACAACAAAAAACAATAAAAGGCACAAATAAAGGCAACAAATTAAAAACACCTGTTATACTGTTAACTTTTTGTTATTGATTTTCAACAAAATCAGATTTATTTTCATAAATATCTTGGTAACTTGATTTTTCCCGGGAAAGCGGCTTATATCGCTTGATTCATTTTTAAATAAACTACATTTTTAGAATTTTTAAATCAAAATCGTCAAGATAGTTTTCGAGAAATAATTTGTTCATGTTTTTTCAGGGTTTCGGGGGTAAACCCCCAAATTTCGAGCACAAATTCATTTTCCGTCAAAATTGTCCCTGTATTCTAGGCTCCACGAGTCTCCACCGACGATAGACAGACATTTTTTAAAAAACTCTTTTTTGGACTCAGAGAACCTCAAAACGTCCCACAATCCACGTTTAAAGCAGCTTTCTGAGGAACTAGATGCTTACGATTTAAAAAAAAATAGACTGCCAATTAGTGTGGCACATAGCTTCCTCGCATCCTATCCTCATATCATTGACTTTATTGTTATATTAACATTAAAATTATGGATATATTACTTTATTGTTGTATTGTTTATTGTGTAAAAAACTATTATAATAGTTTTAGTGATATAACACTTCATAGCGGCGTCGCTGATGGTTTTAATAAAAAATTGTATTTGAAAAAAATGTTTGTCTCATTGAATAGATGAAGTTACATTTTTTTCACGACCTAAAATTCCAATTATAAATTTGAGGTTCACGTTTACGCGAGCGTTGCTCGTGAACGCTTAGAGGGTTAACGTTGTCCAACGAACTCGTCCTGGGCATTAGTAAAATGAACATGTCTACCAAATTTCATCAAAATCGGTCGACATTTACTCAAGTTATCGTCGCACGTTTCATAATTCGCGGACACACAGACCGACAGACAGACAGACAGACAGACAGACAGACAGACACGAGACCAAAAATGTCTGCCAAAAATGTCTGAAACGGATTTCTGTCTTGGAATTTTTAAAATCGGAGGCATAAAAGTTTTTCGTTCTCAAAAGTGAACACAATGCTTCCGTTACCTTCGGTAAGCTCGGAAGCAAAAATAAATAAATAAATAAATAAAAAAAAAAAATACTTTCATGGTTAGATCAGTTTTTAAATGGACAACATTTTAGAATTTACAATCATAATCGTTGTCACCCGGTTTACGAAAAATATTTCTGCTTATGTTTTTTCATAGTCTTTGGGGGGTAGCACCCCTCAATTGGGAGCTAAAATTAATTTCTCGATGTCACTTGGGGTGTGAAAATGAACCAGTTCATTTTCGGCTGTACACGTCATTTGTGTGGTTTGGCATTTTCCCTTTCCCTTAACATACGACGCCAGCAACGATACCTGGACCCATAATCATAATGCATTTTAATTGCAAAAAAATCTAATTTAACCTAAAAATTTTGAATACTTTTTGTCTAGAAAGTATTCAAGGTTTTTCCGAATTCACCACACTTCTAGCATCCTTAAATTAAGAGTAGAGGGCTCTGAAATTTCAGGATCAAATTTTAATTTGTATTGTTTAAGGGAACATGTAAGATGCTCAACAGATGTCAATTTGAAAATCAATGAGTGATTCTAGGTAAGGTTCTAGTAAGGTATTTTTTATGCTTTTTAAAATTGTCCAATTTCTCTACCTCATTAAGTTTTTGTGATATTTTTAATTTATTTTTTTAAATTTTTGTAAAAAAATCTCTCTGAAATAAATTCATATCTCGAGAACTATTGAGATATATTATGCTTTATATTGGGCAAATGCTTACTCGACATTTTGTGTTGCAATTGCATAGAATCCACTAGTTTTGTTATGAAATTTTATCACGAGTCTCCCTGTATATATTGCGTGCATGAGGAAGTACAAAATAATAAAAATTCCAATGTTATTGATAAAAACAGCCAATATCCTTGTTGGTTTTTTCAAAATTGGATTTGGACCTTGGTTGTTTTTAATAAAGCTATATTATTTTTTAAATAGCTATGGAACTTTAGTGGTTTAGTTCTAATTCTTGGCATCAGGTCTGATATTCAATTGTTATCATGAAACAAAAATACATTTTTTTGACATTGACTTTTTTTACTTTCTCATTTAAAGAGAAAGTATTGTGATGGCGCGAATATTCGATTTTGATGGATTTACACGTTTTGAGGTCCCCCTAGTCCAAAAATGTGGTTTTTAAAAAATGTCTGTCTGTGCAGATGCCTGGAGCCTAAACTACTGGGCCGATTTGGCATACATGTTCAGAAAAATCATACCCCCGAGGAGAAATCATAAATGATTTTTACCTCTAAATTTAAGGGCACTAATTCCTCCAAAAACTCTGAAAAAAACGTGGAAAATAATTATTTTTTGAAAACAGTTCCAACGATTTTGATTAAAAAATTCTAAAATGTAGTCCATTTAAATACGAAACTAATGATATAAGCCGTTTACCCGGGAAAAATCTAGTTCCTTAGAAAATAGCTTTAAACGCGGAGGGAGAGAGGCCGGGTTCATTTCCGCGCCGAGGAGAAGTTATTTTTATGATATATTTTGATAAAATGTTCAATAATTATCAAATTTACCAACGAAAACTAATAAATCGTCAAGTAATTATGAACTCTTATATGAGAAAGTTTGTCTGAGTTGTCTCTGACCGATTTTTTGCAAAAAGATCTGACATTGTTTTCAGCAATTGGAGAGTTTCTGATATATTTAAAATATGAATCTTAAAAATTGATAAAGCCACTTAATAATTTGAATACCATTGTTATTGTGTTGAACCTTATCAATAGTTTATTTTTTTAATGGGAAAAAGTGTTAAATTAGAAACATCATAATTAAAAAAAAACCCCTTTCATGTAGTTGCTCCTTCATTTTATGCCTTTTTTTGAACTTTTTATAACTTTTCCAATTTAGATTAGGTTTTATTCAATATTTATAGGGTCAATGTTTACACAGTTTTTATTACGTCTCGCTCATTTTTGTCAGTTAATTGTATTTATAAAAGAAAACATGTCTAAACATCATCTGGCAGTTGTAGTTGTGCTTTTATAGAGTTTTAAATTCTCTTATAGTTTTGAAATGGATCTTGTCTGCGTAAGCCAGACTTAAAACAAGTAAGGTGCGCTTCACGTAAGTACGTGAGGTGATATTATTAATCAAGGTGATTATTAATCAAATTTTTAAGTTTTAGGTAGTATTCATACTACGGAAAGATTAAATTTTACTTTAAATTAAATTATAATTATCATTAAATACGGGAGACATACAGAGAAAAATACACCCCAGCACCGGGACTTGAACCACGGGCCTCCTATATATCCGTTACAGGATATATAGGAGGCCCGTGGTTCAAGTCCCGGTGTTGGGGTGTATTTTTCTCTGTATGTCTCTCGTAGTTAATGATAATTATAATTTGATTTAAAATTATTAGTGTAAAATGTTAATTGTTCAATATTATTTTTCTACACTTCAAGACCTTTAAATTGATGTATATAATATCATGGCGACTAAAAACTTGATTTTTTAGTTGACCGATTTAGTTGAAATTTGGTATATATGTTCCTCTTACTAATGCTCAGGCTAAGTTCGTTGGCAGCGTGATCCGTCCAAGAGTTCGCTCAAAACGCTCGCGTAAACGAGAGGTTCAAAAATTAAATTGGAATTTCAGGACGGGAAAAGATTCTATCATCATCTATTCGATGAGACGAACATTTTTTACTAATAACATTTTTTAGTAAAACCAACAGCGACACCGCTATGAATTAATAAAGATCGCTAAAACTAGCGGACCTAAATGTTTATAATAGAGAAAACAACCTTTTTACCGATATCTTACGTTCTAACGTAACGATTTTAATAAAACTTTATATACACCATCTAATGCACAATTTAAACAGGCATGCAAAATTTCAATTTGATACATGCAATAGTTTTTTTGTTGCAAAGAGATACATTTTATAATAATTGAAAAGGAGATGTGTGGTTAGGTTAGAGCAGTGTTTCCCAAACTTTTAACATCTGTGTACCCTCTCTATAATTTTCGTAACACTAAGTACCCCTCGCAAAAAAAAAAATGCATTTATATTTTGGTTGTCTTTAAATATTTAATTCTATTTTTCTAATTGTGCCAATCGCGGAGTATTGTTCTTTAGAAAAATGAAATAATATAAATATAAACTACTTTCTTTCTGTAAAACGGTTATAATTTGTTCCCGCTTATATTGGAACATTGTCAACCCTTTAGGTTTAATCCTTTTTAACACTTTCTATTAGTCAAATATTTACAAATTATTACTCTTAAAAAGTAATTTGTCCAAAACCAAAACAACTAAAACCAACGAGTCAGGTCTAAAAATGTGGGTCACTTCACTCATTGGGATTTGTCCTACGACTTTAGTCGTCATGGAACAAATCTAACAAGAAATAGGATGAATAAAAAAATAATAATAAAATATGCGATAACTTCAATAACAATATAAGCAATTTTATTAGTACATAAACGAAAACCAATATCCAATTTAAGAACAAAATTAACAGGGAATAAAATTATGATGAACTCTTGCCTCAACATAAACAATTTTATGCTTCTCAGGATTAAATTGACTGCACAGTCAAAGCCCGGTGCAGCGCGTACCCCCACCAAACTCTTCCCGTACCCCCAGGGGTACGCGTACCACACTTTGGGAAACACTGGGTTAGAGGAATAGTAAGAATGCGGGGTGGTTCCCTTACTACTAGCCGCTGTACTACTACTATACCCATTATCTATCAACTCATCATGATTCATGATTATCTATTTTTTCAATATTCAATACAAATTTATTACTATACGCTCGCTTCAATGATAGAGCCACGTGATTACATGATGCCTAGTATTTACTAGGGAGTGTGTTCTGTTTTTCTTATCTAAGGGCTAAGGGTATATATTATAAAGAAGAGCACACTTGGAAACAGTATAAGTATAATGTTCAGATATAAACTATTTATTTTAAAAGATGTCCAAGTGGTGATGGTGAGTTGGTTTTCTAATCTTCTTTTTCTGGAGAAGATATTTAATTAGTTTGGTGGTGGTTTTCAGAATTTTGATTATTTATTTTCATTAAATAATTTTTTAAAGTAAAATTTTTAAGGGAACATATTCCCCTTTTTCCTGTTAGACATGAAATAGATTTGATTCTTAAAACTAGTTAGTTAGTTAAATCATTTTTTGGGGAAAAAATGTTTAAATTGTACTTACACTTATAATATTTATATTCTAAATATGTTTATTTATTGTTTTTGAACTTAAAAATTGTTCAATTTGATTGCAGGTGAGCCAGGGTTGGATGGTTTGCCAGGAATACCTGGGCCACCTGGCCCTGCTGGACCTCCAGGCTCCCCTGAATTCTCCAATTTTGATGTAAGTATATTAGTAGTGAATATACTTTTGTGATGACCAACCCGGGGAGTGGGACGGGGGCCTGTTGCCTTGGCCAATAGTCGGTAACTTGGGGCATAGAGCCTAGGGCTTGAGGCTTACGCCAGGGTCCAAGGGCCTGGAAACTTAGGTACCTACACCGTAAACAGACGTACTTAATCATAAATAGAATATCTTATTGACATTTAGGAAAAGCATGCTCTATGTTTTATAGTTTCAAACTTAGTCTGTAAATAATATTCAGCCGGAGGGTACATGATTTTTTTAAGGGATGAAGGCAGTGGAGAGAGATTATATATTATAGGAAAGATAATGTTTGATAGCACTGATAATAACCACTAAGAAAACAACTAGATGTTGTACAAGACAACCTCTAGTTTATGGGACAGGGATGCACTTTGGGGAGAGCAGTTGGCTCTCAATCAATCAAGTTAAGCAGCATCTGGTGCGGTCACTACTTGGATGGATGACCACTAATGACCTAATGATCACACTGATCTAGGTCCCCTCCACTCAATGTCCACCCAGCCTAGAGTGACCATAAAAAATTTGGTCCAAAACAGGACATTGAAATGAGGGGGAGGGACATGAATAGCTATTGCAGCTCCCAGATGAAATGGGGTCTGGGTTTACCTCCCACTGAAAACTTTAGGAATTTTAAAACAAAGTATGTAATTTTTAGATAATATTTTCTCTTTAGAAAATCAATTATCCCAACATTAAAGTAAGAAATGAAATGCAGAAAATGTAACATAAATGTTGGTCATTACATTCATAATTTAAAATTTTAATAATACATTTATTAAAATGTTACTAAAGTCATCTGTACCAATACTTAGTTTAGTTTAGTAATACCACTACGTGTGGAGTCGCGGGACACCCGTTAGGAAAAAAGTTTCTATTATAGAAACAAACTTCTCTATAAGTTTGAACAGTATTTATCTGAGCCCATAATAATAATAATGTTGGGTATCATGAGTATCAAGTGGGGGGGGGGGGGGGGGGGGTCAGTGGGGTATCTTATACATAACAGTCAGTTCACCTGATATTCAAAACAAAAGTTAATTTTATCCATAGCCAGGCTGTTTGTTTGCCGGTAAAATCTCATAATTATTTATTCAATACAAATATCATTCCTAACAGTTCCAAACATTGTAAGTGACTTGAAAAAACAACTTAATTTAAATTATTCATGTTTCACTTCAATATTTCTTTCTTTTTTTACTCTGTAGTTTTATCACATTTTTAAACTGTTTCCCTCCTAAAAAATACATAGAGACTACGAGACAATTTTAGAACATAATAACAAAAGTTGAGAATTTTTTGGGAAGCGTACTTTTGACTAATGTACTTACGAGGTTTGAAACTGTTGTCGACACTATATCCTGTAAACTTTTCAATATAAAAGCTATGAGGTTTTTTTTGCCATATTATACTAGAATGAATATTTTATGTTTTACCCTGGTCACTGGAGCTTGTATTTGATACATTACCATAAATAAGAATAAACAACAATGTGTATTATTATCTAAATCAAAACAACAAAGGATTATTAGTTAACATGCTATTTAGTAATTAATTTATCACTATGAGGAAAAGGAATTTACCTAAATAATGAAATGCAAACACTCAAGGGAAACACTTTGAAGTAAAGTATATGTGTAAATGGATTAAGATTAAAAACAATAAAATGTGAACTATGTAGTGTGAAGTTATTATTATTATTTTTTTTTTTACCTGGAAAGGCTTGTTTTTGTCTTTTCTTAAAATATTCTACCTCATTAGTACTCATGATTTATTTATCTCTGTTGATCAATTAATTATGAATGATTTTGAATTATCTGATGATGTTTATGAGAAACAATATACTCTCTTCTCTATTGCAAGACGATTATCCATGACTAAAGGGACTTGCTGGCACATAAAAATCAGCTCTTAAAGAATAAAAATTGAAATTAAATGAATACGAATAAAAGCTTATAACAAAATCTACAAAAATAAGAGATAAATAAATTATAACTTTCTTCCTAATCACTCAGCAATCTGCTCTAGGTCTCGAGGGTATAGATAAAAAAAAAACATGTTTTTATATCAATTTGCGATATTTCAACCCCACTTGGGTCATTATCAAGCTTAATATGCTTTTAAAACATCCAAAAATCTCTCCTACTTATTTTTAGTATATTTCCAAGCATTTAGAACTTCCTCCTTAGAGTTCCTCTTTGGAGAAATACTTTTTTAGTAATTATAACTTTTGATGACAAAATGTGGATAAGTTTGAGTGATAAAGATGTGTAGTTCTATGAAGTTCTAAATGCTTGGAAATATACTAAAAATAAGTAGGAGAGATTTTTGGATGTTTTAAAAGCATATTGAGCTTGATAAATATAATGACCCAAGTGGGGTTGAAATATCGCAAAGTGATATAAAAACTTGGTTTTTTATCTATACCCTTGAGACCTAGAGCAGATTGCTGAGTGATTAAGAATAAATATATATAAGGGTAATTCAAAACTTCATAAATTATAACTAATAAGCTAAGAAAAAGATAAACAAGTAAATAAATAAGATGGTAATTAATCAAAATAGAGTTAAAGAAATAACAAAACAATTAATAAAACAAAGAAAAAGTTAAAAATTACAAAAAAACTAAATGATAAAAGCTAGAGGTAGAGATAAAGTTAAATAATAAACATGAAAGCGAACGATAGAATCAAAGAAGTAATAATTAAAAACGAGCCTACCGATTTTGGAAGAACTAGTTACATTACTATTAAAAAATACATTGTGCACGAGTCATATGATGTTGGAGACTAACTTCACTTTTGTTATAAGCTTTTGTTTTCTTTTAATTTCGGTTTTTATGTAATATGTTACTAAGTTGTAACGCTTAGTGTTTGTTCATAAACACTGATGATGGCTTTATAAAAGCTGAAAGCTGCTTTGATATATAATCAAGTATTATCTTCCGTGGAGAGACTGCTTCTTTGTATTTATTTATTAGTTTAGGTTAATAATTCATGCACTATGACCACAGAAATCGACTTCTTAACTTTCACGTTATAATTATAATATTTGAACTTAGATAATATTATAACTTATGTATAAATAATAAATATGAAATGTGTTTTACTGTAATTATGATATAAGCAAACCATTATTTCATACATATATGCATTATTTCCAATTCAGTCACATAATTAAGATTGTTTATTTATTAAGATTGTATATTTATTATTATTAAATGACTATTATTTTAATTGAAGAGGTTTTCTTATGTGAACTTGTAGAGTAGAACGTATGAGAAGAGTAAACAAATAAGTAAACAAATATAAAATATATAGTTACAAGATAAAAAGAACTTTTTATATACTACATTTTTAAATTTGCTGTTGAATCATATGTAATGTTGATAATATAATTGTCATTGTTATATAATGTTAGTGAAAAAAAAAAAAAAAATTTGCAAAATTTGCTGAAAACTAATTAAATTCTGCTGAAAGATGGCTAAAAGTATTAAAATAATGCATTGTCATCGTGTTCTGAGCTATTCTAAAAGTTTCAAATGTCTAGCTACTCGGGAAGTTAGGTTAAAATCGATTGCAAGATTTGTACATGACAAACCAACAAACAAACAAGAAATCCAGCTAATAAAAACGTAGTAAATAAAAAAGTAAACAAATCACGGACTTTTATTCCAACAAACTCCTTCACTCTTCTCATATGGACTATTATTTTAATTGTAATATTTGTATAATTTAATTTTGTTCCATGTGCATGTATATAATTTGTTGTTATCTATTGATTATTTGGAATATTTGATAAAATAATGTACACCTTTTCCTTAGAGGCTGAGTGTAAAGAAACATTAACTGAACTAAAAACGCTACTGTATTTTCTTATTTTGTTTTTTTTATCGACTTTAACGGTACTTAAACATGCATTACTCTAAAACCACCTTTTAAAACAATTAAATCAAATCCACTTATTTTCCTTATTTTCATTTTTAACAATGCAGCCTAGTTGGAAACCAAGAGCTATGTTCAAGGTAATAATTCGTAGTTATAAATTAACTATTTAAATCTATTAGTAGAGTGTTTTTTGTTTTTTTTTAATTTATAATCAAGTAGGTTAAATAATTAAAAAGTTCATGACCTGGAGAAGAAAATTATTATTTTATTCACTTCAGAATTTATTTAAAATTCTTTTATAATGGAATATTTTATTAATTTTACAGGAGGCTATAATGGGATCTGGTTTTGATAGTCCCATGGGACGACCAGGCAGCCCAGGACCAAAAGGTATGTTTAATTTTAACATAATTATTTTAATACAGTAGAACCTCGCTTACACGACCCTCAATAACACCACAACCTCAACTACAAGTGCAATTTTCAAATCCCCTTGAGATTGCCATAACTCACAATGTTAAGTTAACATCTATAACGCAACTATTAGTATCCAAACAACCTCAATAACACGGATTTTTTTCCAATTCTCTACGTAACTCAGAACCTCTATAACAAGTCGTTTTGAGAAGTCAACCTCTATAACGCGACTCTATACAGGAATGGGTTGACCTTGAACAAGTCTAGACTTGAAAACCCCACCCATTAACCTCTATAACACGACAGCCAAAATAACCTTGATAACTCGACCCTCAACAAAATGAGCACCTCGATAACTGTTCCCTTAATCCCCTTGAGACACTTCTTATCGAGGTTCTACTGTATTTACATTTATAAGGTATTTAATGGACACTTAATTAAGGATGCACGCTACGAGTTATGACTTTTGAGACTCAGATTGGCCAACCAAATTGAGGAAAAAAAAATAAAGCCACTAGGCCTGTATGGAGGGGTGGGGCCAGTGACATATTTGTTTGTCTAGTTGGCCCGACCTTCTAGAGTTCAAAATCCTCACCTCTCATCGGTTCCCCACCCTAACTTTACGGATTTTCCCATGCTTTTTTTTCCCCGGATTTTACCAAGTCAGAACTCATTAAGTACTAACTGAGAAGCACATAGCTTCCTTCACTTTTCCTACCACTGGATTAAGGATTAACCTTCATATGAGTATAAAATAAAGTATAATGAGTGATTTCAAAATTTGTGATAAATAGGTTGTGCTCATACATGAGAGGAAGCAGGTTGATATTATTATGGGATAATCTATGGGCTAACTTTGTCATACCACTGTAGCACCTGATTCATTATTATTCAATACAGAAAAAAATATATCAAATTTTAATACTTACCACTAAAATCTGGGGGTTATATTGAGTAGTATATGCATGCCACTCTAAATGGTTCTAGATGTGGTAAATAAATTTACTTACCTCATAGTTACATATTCTTTAAAGGAGACTGGCACTTAGTATATAGCAAAGGTAGTGTAAAAGGATTCATGTCACCTTTTATACAATGTCACATAATAGTACATTACGTGTCTATTGTGGAAAGTAGCATTCTGCATATGAGTGTGGAGTTTGCACCCGAGCTACAGCGAGGGTAGTAAAACCACACGAGCAAAGCAAAATGCAGTTTTCACATGAGTTGCTTACCATACTTTATCTACAAATGTTGGATTTTAATAATAAATAAAGAAAAAGCATTAAATATATACTAAAAACTTGATAATAACAGTTACTTTAATCAAACAAACAGCAAATTAGTTTTGTTAAATGTAAACAAACACGCAAATCGTGCTTTAAGATGAAGAATTCTTGACCTTATCTAAATTCTTCACCTTATCTCACAATTGTGAAACACGCATGTGCAATGAATATAACTACAAAAAGAACCACTTTCTACCCATCTAAACAGATAAAATGTTTATATTTCGTATCAATGGTAGATAAATTTTATTATTTACCACTCAACAAAATGTGATCCTGGTAGGCTCTCTTTAGTCTATGTATACACCTTAAATTTGGTTCTCATTTTCGTGCTAGTAGCCTGCATGAAAATTGAGAGCAGTGTCCTAAAATCTGTTCTATTTGGGGTATGAACAAACATTTTACATAAATAACAATAAAACTCCTATGATAAAAATTTATAAATTGTCAATAGATCAACTTCAAATTTATCGTTGAAAAATATCTATAAATATTGCCTCTACATTAATTGAAATTTTAAAACTTAGCCTTTGCTCTGAGATGTATATTGTAAAAATTATGGAAAATATTGGCGAGTTACGACACTACCACATCATTATGGTCATTTAAGAGACAAAATTTATTTATATATTATAAGCAACTTAAATATAACAGTGTGAAAAATCTCTTATATAATAAAAATAATACATATATTATGTTATGTATTTATTTATTTCAATACAATGCAAGTTCCTAGCAGAATCTATTTCAAAAGTAGTTAAAAATTATCACCAAAAACAAATATTTTACAATAATAAATATATAATTTTATTACTCCCCAAATCGACTAACGTTGATGTTCTACTTGTTTAAGGAATCGTCACAACGTTACAAATTACAAAATTAAAATAAAATCACCTTTTTAATTTAGTGAAAACAAATTTATTTTTCTAAGAGTTTATATATATAAACTAACAAAACTTTTCAAAGAGTAGTTGAAAGAAATAAAAATAAGGTAAATCTTACTCGTGATAGAATGTATTTGTTAGAAAAAAGTGTAAGTAACTACTGGGTTAATGTAAAGGGTTTATTGTATGTTGTAGGTGAGATGGGTCCAGTTGGCCCTCAAGGCAATAAAGGAGATAAGGGAGCTCCAGGAAGCAAGGGCGAGAGAGGTGATATAGGCTCTAAGGGCAACAAAGGAGAAAAGGTAAGCCACACTTTTACTTAGTCCTCTTCTGTAGTGTACTTAGCTACAGGAAATATTAAGCTTCAGATACCTTTGACTTGCTTTGAAATAGCATTATAACTCTGTGCCGACAGTGTAAAAAAGAAAAATAACTGACTTCCTGTAAAAAGGAGTTTTTATATTCTACATTGAATGGCTAACATACTTTATCACCAATAAATATTCAACTTATACCATTGACTTGATGTGGTACTATAGCGTTAACCTGAAGGACCAACGAATGTAGATTGTAGATCCATTTTTATGTCTAACTTTTAAAACACATGTTTTATAGTACCAATGACAGAGGCACAATAGGAATAGTACATAACGCGTCTAATGCGGAAAAGTAGCATTTTGCATGCGAGTGTGGAGTTTGCACCCGAGCAATAGCAAGGGTAGTAAAACCATACGAGCAAAGCAAAATGCAGTTTTCGCATGAGTTGGGTACTGTACTTTATCTACGATTGTTGGATTTTAATAATAAATGCAGAAATAAATATTTAATAAACTTCCTGTATATAAGTTCATATTTCTCTTTTGATTTTTGATAAAGATGACATTAATTCATTAGTTGTATTTTGTGCCGAATTAATTATTTCGGGAGGCGTATAATTCTTCTCATTTTCGTCATAATAATAGTCCAGGAGATAGCGTGCAAATAAGTGTCTGACTAAAATCAAGCTAGAATTTTGTGTATAAGTAAATGTTTTGGTGCCTTTTAAGAATATGCGATTGGCTAAGTTTGCCTGCGGGACATAGCTTGGCAATAGGCATTTGAAAAAAACAAACCAGTGGAGAGCGGCCATGTCCCTCCAATTATGGTGGACAATGTTATTTTCATGATCCTGAGTACATAATTAGTTAGTAGGCCGAACATCAAGTTGATGTTAGTTTACCACTTGATAGGTAACCACTTTGATTTGGAGTAATATTTGAATAACTAACCTACCAAGTGGTAAACTAACATCAACTTAATGTTTGGACTACTAACTAATTTTGTACTCAGGATCGCAAAAATCACATTGTCTATCAAAATTGATGGGACATTGCCACGCTCCATTGCGTTGATTTTTTTTCTCAAAAGGCTATTGCTAAGCTATGTCCAGTCCAGTAGACGAACTTAGCCACATATTCTTAAAAGGCACGAAAAGATTAACTTGTAAACATATTTCTAGCTTGATGTTAGCCAAATAATTTTTTATACGCTACCTCCAGGACTAATTTGGGTAAATAATCTTCAACCACAGTTGTTATGAAATGTTTCAGTATTTTTTTTTTAACTTTTATAAATAAATATTATGATTAATAAATGTGGAGGATCCAACACCATTAATTATTTTCATGTTTGTTATTTACTTATTATTTATTAGTATTTTTATTTTGTTAATTTTCAGGGTGAGTGGGATAAAATTGGTCAGCCTAGGAATGAGAAACAATGAAATTTATAAATATATTAATTTTAAGATAAAAAGTTAACCCTAGTGCCCAAGACAAAGCAACTAGTGAAAAAAACAAAAACAAAAAAAAAACACAATTAGGTCTAAAAGGTCTTTTGAGAAAATGTTGTCTGTTTCTCCTATTCCTCATATCCGCAATTGACCTAGGTTTGTCACAATGTGAAACTACTTTAATAGGGCCCCCCTTCTCACACCCTGGTCATTGGGTAATAACCAGAAAATTAATGGGAAGGGTTTCTCATTAATTTTAATTCACATCTCGACCAAATTATGTATGCAATAATAATATTCATAGGGGAGGTATATTGTCACCATAAAAATTGTTAACTAGGACAATCAGCAAGCCTTCAATAGTCCTAGTGAATTGATTTCTTCACAAACATAAGTTGTCAATAGAATTTTGTATACAATTATCAAACAAGTTATAATTGTTGGCCTAAAACTACAACCTTTATTCCTTAAAAATTGTTTAAGAATCTAGCTAAATGTTAGTTTTCTTTTTTATTCAGGGAGAAACAGGAACTATGGGTCTGCAGGGATTCAAAGGTGAACCAGGACCATCAGGCTTAGATGGTCTACCTGGAATCCCTGGTGCTAATGGAAGACCAGCAATCAAAGGAGAAAAAGGTAAAATATTTTATATTAAATTTTATTGAGTCATTTAAACTTTTACCTGTTAAAAAACCTTTACTTGACCAGACAACAACATTGTCAAAATTAATTCCTAGGTTTCCTAGTGGCGACTGTATCAGTGTTTTAATGTGTTGCTCTTCATTTATGTGAATAGTTCTTAAATAGTTTAGCTACTTTAATTGAACAACATTTAACCACTTTACTTTTAAAGACGCACAGTAAAAAAAGCTCATGACAGTGAGTTTTCCTCAATTTAACAATTAGATGGCAACAACATTTGCTTTTGAAAACATTGTGGTATTCCATTTGTTATTGAGGATTGTAAAAAAAAATAAATAAAAAAAAGCTTTTCACACCTCAAGTGTATGAGGGTTTTTTTTTCTAAAATCTAATATGAAAAAACTAAAACTAAAAGTAAAAAAAAAATAATTGCTTGCATACGAGTCTGCAAGACAGTGTTGTCCTTGAATGAACCAATCATTCATAATCATAAGTCAGCCGACCTCTAAGTGGCAAGGTAAACGAGTGCAGTTAGCTCCTACCTTTTTCTATTCTCCTAGTACAGTGTTTTAGAATTGCTTGGGGTGACGCCCTAGCGACAGCGGTACCAAGCACAGTAGAGGGAGACACTATCCCTACCAAGAGCGGACAGACTCAATTGAACACCTCCTATACCTTCCTAACACCTTGATCCTATATCTTCCCCACTTGTGTAACGGTAACACTTTTCAAGGTTAATGTTCCACAACCAAGACATAAAAATGTCAAAAAGGATTAATTTAAAAACAGTGGCTATGAGCTTCCCACTAACCCAAGTAGTATACTTGGACCACATCAGCTTTGACTCTACTAGCATCGTGTATCAGAGTATCCAAGTCAACTTGGACATCCAAGTTGAGTTAGACGGACCCCAACTTTTTTTGGTCAAAGTAGACTCTAATGAAAACAAAAATGGCGCCTAAAATGGCTCCTAACATTTTGCTGTTAACAAATTATGAGAACGAGCTGTCAAAAAATGACAAAGATGTGAGGTTGTGGCGGGTTTTGTGATATATACATTGACACTTCGATGTTTTGACACATTGATTATGAAATATTTACTTTATGTTTAAATTAAAATATAATTATTCATTCCTCATTTCAAATAAGTTTAAGACCTATCATTTTGTTTATTAGAAGGTTATCTATCATCAGGGGTGTCACAAGGGGATTTGATGGCGTAAGTTGCGCCATTAGAACTTTTGGGGGGAATTCAATTTAATGGTATTTTTCAGAGATTGGGGGGAATTTTTTTTAAATATTCCAAGGGAAAGGTAGTTTTGGAGGGAATTTGCGCCAAGGGCCTTGGGGGGGGGGGGGGGATCCCTGTGTATCATCACTATTTCAATACCTAATGAGTTCAATTATTTAACTCTACAAAAAAAATCATAAAGAGTTCTTGAAGGAAAAACAGTTCACACTATCTATCTTAAGCTATACTTTATAATGTATTAAAGTTCCACTACCTGGACCATGTAAATCATCCTTCAAAGTTCCACAAATACTTGGACCAAGTTGATTGGAAAAGTAACTTGGACCAAGTATACTTGGATCATGTAAACTCTTACTATTCATTTATATTTTAAAAATAAGATGAAATCATTTTTTCAATATTTTACAGTAACGAACTTTCAATTATTATTAAAAGTAACAAATAAAACAAATCTGTCGGCAGGCTGTATCAATATTTTATAATATTAATTTTGTTATAATTGTCAGGTTTGTTGTCAAATCACCTATCTGAATAGCACTTTTTGAAGGAGCATTGTCCTGTTGTGTGTCAATTGTTTATTTATACCTGTTGCCTGGTGAAATAATTTCCAGCTGTCAACATATTTTAACACCTCTCTTAAGTATTTAAAGCCTGAGGGAAGACAACTCTCCAATTAATTTTAACACGTTTGTGTGATTTCATAAATATGACTTACTAATCAATATCATTTGCCCTTATTATTTTGCCCTTTTTTTATACATTCTCATTACAATAAAAAGAGAGTTGAAATTATAAGGAGTTTTTAATGAATTATTGATATATTTAAGATTTATTCTTCTAGCTTTAGCTCTAATTTTAAAATAATAAAAATATGGAGTGGCACAAAAGTGAAACACTTGTCTTTGTCAAACTAGTAATCTAACGGAGAGGGATTGAAATGCTTAAGTGGATGTACTGGTATATTTGATTAAAATAAACGCTTGATGCTACAATGGAAAACTAAGAAAAAAAAAATTTTCCGATTAGCACATCAAAGGGAAAACATTTCTCTCGTGCATAGAATAAGCCTTTATGACTAAAGTCATTATAAAACTCTAAGCTTTCGATCTTGAAGGATTTCAAGACTGAAGCTTCGCTTCTACTACAGGAAGCAAAATGTAGTGATTTAAATAAACTGTACGGTTGTTGCTTAACAAGAATATAATTTAATTTAAAAGCGTACCCGGCTTAAGAGAAACATTTTAAAGTTTATTAGTTTTCGTCAGTGCCACAGCATTTACACTCTTGGTTCTTCTGGAGAAAATTTTGACCTGTGTTATGTAAAAAATAATGTGTAATAATTATAATACCTTTTCTCAAACTACAATCCTCCATGGAGTCTGTCAAAATGTCTAAAGAGGATAGGGTTGTTTACCTGCACTCCAATTTCTTGGTAGTTTTTTCAGAGTTAATTTGTGAATAGTGTAACTCTTCCTTAGTTTAAGTAAAAGTTACAAACAAGTTTCAAAATGCTTACTTTTTTTTCAAATTGTTGTCACTGAGCACTTATTCTGTGCGTAGAAAAAAACTCTTTGTTGGGGTGCATGTGTCAGCTTTGATCTATGAATAGTAAAATTACAGGATTATTCTGTTTTAGTGATCCTCTTAAGCTGATTTACATTAGTATTCAGTTTACTCTTTCCAAGCTAGTAACACAATATTTTCTTCTATACTTATTACTGTTGTAACATAATTCTTATTACTTAAGCCTAATACACAGTGGGATTCACTGTCGCAGGGTATATTCAGGCTGGTACTCAATTACTTAAGTTATATTTGGTGTAAATGATTACACCTAATATAATCAGGTGCCATCTGGCAAAAATTTACTTGCTTACCCACTCTATAGATGTTTAACATTAATATGGAATACCTTTGACTAAATAATTAGTAAGACAAAGGGATATTCAGTCCTATCACACTTCTGTAAGTAAAGTTGGTATCACTTAGTCTAATTAACTGTTAATACAAGGGTACATTTATAAACATTGAAGTAATGTGTATGAGTAATGTTTGGGGTGGGTAACTAAGTAAATGAGTTCCGTCTGGCTTATATACCGGATGAGTCTGTCACAATGAATCCAGCATGTTGCAGGACTGGATTAATTGAGTCCCATCCGTAATGTTCTCTTACTCAATGTTAGACGAAGAATACATTCTGTGTACTGGCTTAACAGACATTATCCTTTTTGGGTATGCTAATTATAATATACCTTTGTCTAATTTACTATTAAGACAAAGAGACATCTAATCTCTTCTATATATCTAAATCGAACAGACTTCAACCAATTTAACTGCTATTTAAAATAAATATTAATCTGTGCAGCAGCCAGAAGACTTAAGCTAGCCAAACAACTACAACACATATTATTTAAGAATCACCGCCCACAAGTAACTTATATCATGTTTACAAGGTGACTAGTTAAGTTGTTTATATAAAAATACCATAAGCACATTAGTGTGACCTGAGGCCTCGTGACATCACATGAGCTCATAGTGATGTAGTAGTAGTGTGTCGCAACCGCAAAATTATGTAGATATTACTGTATTGTACTTTTTTTTTTTTTTTATTCCGGGGGCTTTTACGCCCGAAGACATAGGCCACTTAGATGGGCCCATTGAACAAACCCGGGTTAGAAACCTAACTTCTTCACATTAGAGTGAAGTGTCTGGTCGTTAACCATGACTCTCTTTCGATGTGAATCGAACTGAGAGTGTATTTCATGGTTTCCAGGCCGAAACCTGGTGGCGCTACTCTTTCGAGCAGCTACCGATTTATTTAAACAATGCTGGGTGAACATTGAGCGGGGGGCCTGGTCCGGGAATCAAACCCAGAGCTGCGGTAACCATCTGACCCGGCTCGATGCTGCTTAACTTGCCTTATCGCAAGGCAAGTGCTCTGGCCTACGAGCCACCCAGGCCCAATGTATGTACTTTCAAACCAAGATACTTACACCAAATTTTATGGACAATGGTCCGTAATAGATTTGACTAGACTACATTTCCATGATGTTTATAAACGGATTGAATCCTGATTTGCGATTTAACAAGTTAGGGGTTTCCATGAGTGGTATTGAATCTGTATTAGGGTTGGGACATCGATTCCGATGTATCGATATTGATCTTTCAATATATCAGCAACATCGATATTATTCTAAAATATCGAAAATCTGAAGTCGGTGACCTTTTTTCTCTTTTCCATTGCTGGCCTTTTTTTCTCATCAGCGAAAAAAACCGGGTCGTAGGGGGGTTCTCGATATATCGGAAATATCGATATTTTCTTTCGATATCCCAACCCTAAATCTGTATTCAATACACCATTAAATAATAATAAAAAATGTTGTAACCTTCACCATTTATAACCAGGTTTCTTATGTTTGTTCTTAAAAACAAGACTAAAAAATGACAAAGGTTATGTTTTTGGTTGAGTGGAGTGTGGATGTTTTGACTTGTTGCACCAGAAAAACCACCAAGGGCGCATGTCAGGATCTAGTTCAGGAGTTTCCATGAAACTCGATCCAGATACGATCCCAGAATTTAGTGTATGGTATCTGGATCTAAAATGGATTCAATCCGTATTGAATCTAGGTTTCCTTGGACAATTTGGATCCAAAAACTGTATTAAACCCATATGAAACATCATGTTACAGTCTTCGCACAACTAGAATCGACGCGTTGACAGCGCGGGAAATTGAGTGACACACAGATTGGCCAACCTCTCTGGGGGAAAAAATAAAGCCACTACGAAGCCTTCTTATACTGTTATCCAGAGGGCCTCTCCCCCTCCACTAGAGACATTTATCTTTGCCTAGTTGGCCCGACCTTTTGTCCGGGAAAATCTCAAGCTCTCATTGGCTCGTCCCCCCCTTTTGCTAGTTTTTCCCGCGCTGTCAAAGCGTCGATTCTAGTTGTGCGAAGACTGTAACGAAGTGTATAAGTTAAACACACAAGATTGATATCTTGCGAAATAAGCTGTGTTTGGACCAATTTATACTGCTGTTCCATTGTTGATTTTAGAAATAAATAGGATATAATGATCTACTCTTAGGACGGTAAAATAGATTATCAGCAGTAAATATTGAGGTTACTCTGCCTAACAGAAATATCCCTGGTATTCAGGTGGAGTCAACAATTACATGTCTTTATCTATGTTAGGTTGAATAACTCTAAAACTAAGTAACTGTTAACAATAACAAGAGATAATAAAGGAAGAATAAAAAGAAATAATCAGGTTTTTAGAGATTTATATTAAAAATTAATAATAATAAAACAAGATTTACAAAATCATATCTCACGCCTTTGGAAATCCAGACCTCTAAGAGCACCACGATGTCGTACCTCTTCAATCCTTCTCTCCATCCTGCGTCCTGATGTTACTCCTCGTCCCACAGTTGTTATAATTTGGTTTAGTTGAGCTTCTTGAAGCCAATATCTCCAGCATACTCTCTGAAGCACTGTCTGCACATGTTGAGAGCGTACTTCCTGATGAGACCATGCCTGTTAGCGCAGGCACGGCAAGACCTGCTTCCCTGGCCGTATCTCCTAGGGTGAGAGTACCAGATGTTGCTGTGACCCATGTTTTTAGTGTTTTAAGAGAAAAACTCACAAGAAAATATGAGAAAAAGTTGTGAAAATCACAAATACGGACACGTGAAACAAGCGAGAGCGTAAGCAAAAAGGTTAGCTTGAGAGGTTTCTGTTTCTAGAATCGATCAGGGTGGCAAACTGTGTGACGTCAATTCACCTTGAGCCACACCCAGTGTTTCTAAACATAGACTCTGGATTCGCCCCGCTATTCTCTCCTTTTACATTCGACCCATTCGTCCCCCCCCCTTTCTTACACTCTCGCTACTTCATTCTACTACTAAAAGTGATTTCGAATTTCGCATTGCTTACACATAACTATATTTTTATTTGGCTCACTTTTCTTTTAATATAAAATTTAAAAAAAACTTGCTACCACCTAATAAATTAAAATTTAAATAAACTTTAAATTTGTTACCATTCTCATCTTTCAAATTTCCTGATAGATAAATTTGTAATATTATGTAACGCGCTAAAACAATCATAATTGTTTGTCAGTGGCGTATCCAGCGGCTAGGTCTGGGGGGGGGGGGCACAGTCTAAGTCAGTTTAGATGGGGGGAGGGGGGGGGGGGGGGGGGGGGGTATTCGTAATGGTAACAATAAAAGGTAACTACTAATTCAACAAAGCAGCTGCCCCCCCCCCCCCCCCCCCCCAAAAAAAAAAAAAAAAATAATGTACCACTAATGAACAAAAATTATCTCCGCGCCCAAGTAACTACAACTGTTTTAGAACGTATTCGTTAGAAAATGTTATGTTGGTGCTTACTGCAGTACAATACCTTACTGTGTCATGGGCGTCGTCTGCAGTTAAATATTGGGGGGGTCCGGGGGCCATCCCCCGGAAAATTTTGAAAATATGACCTCTCAAAACAGTGCTTTTATGCATTTCTGAGATGAAATTGAATATGAGGTGAATGAAAAAAATATTTATTTAAAAAAAAAAAATGCGGCGGTATTTTTTTTACTCTATTGGGTCTGGGGGGGGGGGGGGGGGCAC